>WNWK01027337.1:0-26402 GCA_009830355.1 Cherax destructor
ACTTTAGCTTTTTACCTGGCACTCTCACCCCCAAACCAGGGACCAGGCTTCTGGGACAAGAAGAGAAAGTTTTCCCACTCTTATTGTTATTTCTTTTATTGCCTGCACAAGTATAAAGCATCTTTTTTTTTTGACTGAACTGGGGAATTATTACATTCTACAGATGCACATCTTAAGTACCTAGGGAAGATAATGCCACTAAAAATTACTGTGAAAAAAAGGGGGGGAACCAATAGCAGTAAAAATGAGCCACAAAGGTGCACAATTTCCCAAGCAAATTAAGACTGGGAATTATTGTTGATAAGAAAGGGAAAATACAAACCCAAATTTTTTATTTAACCAACACTTACCTAAAATTTCTGGGCAAAGTTTTTTAGCCCTGGATCCAACACTGATTTTTGTGAGCACCACTGATACACTACCCCCCTTAATATTTCCCAATTCCCTTATAGAAATTCCTATTTTCCATTCAAGGTATTTATTCTTTTATCCATGTTAATACTTTCTTTACCACAGTTTGCATCCCCAGTTTACTAAGCCTTATGTGGAAACCTTTTATTTCATCATTATTTCAAATTTAAAAGTTTCGATCTCATTGTTTTAAATTGTAATACAGTCCCCCCGGGTTTAAAAAAAAAAAATTCATTGCAGAAGCCTGCCCAAGTGCCATTACCGAACAAATTTACTTCCTTAAAAAAAATGTCATTTAGGTTAGTCATTTTAGCCCCCAAAAAATACACTTCCACAAGCACTTACAATATTATACTTACATAATTGCATTTTTTCCCGGGGGTGTTCGTTAACCGGTTCCACTGTACTTCACTATTGTAAATTGTGCTTGATGATTGCTCAACTTTTTTAATCATTATTTTAAAACCCCAAAATTTTTTCCCAACTTCATTGTTTTAAAATTGTGCCAAGTTGAAATTTACTGTATTTTTTATACTTTTATAAAAACTGTAATTTTTCTCTACCTAACTTATTAAAGCCATATAGTGAACTAATAGAATATTCAATTTTCTTGTATTCATTGTAACTCACCAAATGACCATATTTACAATTACAACAAAAAATTTTTCCCTTTTATTAATCTTAAGTTAGTCTGAAGTTTGCCCGAAATGCTCTGCATATAAAGAGGCTTTTGCCATGTTCCCCCAACTGTTACACTATTTGAACAAACATGAATGGTAAAATAAAATAAAATTATTATTATTCTTATTATTATATAAAAAAAACTTCTTACAGTTTCTAAATATGCAAGCCCACCCATTCACTTCCTTCAAACCCCGGGACCCCCTTAATTTATCATACATATCCATAAGGTTAATAAGACATGAACTTCAGAGTACATGCTGATTTTCCAAGAGAAATTTAATGTTTTAGATGTTCAACAGGGGAAATATGGGAAAACGTGGGGGGGAAAAAGGGGGGTTGTGGTTGGGAAATGAAGAGGGAGGGGAATGTTGTCTGTCTACATGGAGATGGTGGAGCTGTGACTTGAGAACCCTTTAGTCAAATTTTGGGCAGTTGTGGGGGGGGAATTTGTCTGCAAGATATCAGGTTTCCCTTTGTCGGGCCCCCCTTTCTTTAGTTCACTCTCTCTTTTTTTCCTGCATGCCCCAAAAATTTAAAAAAAAAAATTATATGTTCCAGTTTTTATTTTTTTATAATGAGATGTCTAGTCTTTGGTCGGGTAAGCACCCCCCTTTTGGCAGTCCTGGGGCCCCCATTTTTAAAAAACCTCATAACAACTTAAGTTAATAAATCTCCAAACCCTGAAACATTCTTTCCATAAGGGGACCCCCTTTTTTCCATACACCCCAACTATTATGGTCATTCCTCTCACAGTCTGCACCAGGGTTTTTTTTCTTTTTTCCCCTATAAATAATGGTCTGTCTCCGTTAGCATTTTTTTTGGCTCCCTTTGAGCAGTTTTGTTCCCAAGCCTAGCATGCCTTTTTTTAATTTTCATACTTCATTCCATTGCCCGCCTTTATTGTACCCGAAGTATTACCCCCCGACATTTTTTTGTTTCCCACTTTTCCCCCTGTATTTTTCTCTAGCAGGTGATCATTTGTTCCTCTTACAAGCACCTCTTTTTTTCCTTCAAATTATCAAAAATTCCTGCAAAAAATTCCTTGACCGGTATCTGATTTCTTATTTGCAAAGTACAGCCTTAAAAATGTACTTTCTTTACCTAGGGGAAAAAAATTTTCCCGTCCCTTTTAAAAAAATTTTTGGGGGAAAAAAAAATGCAAGGAATGAAGCTTAAAAAAAGAAATGACCTAGTGAAAGGAAATGCAATGTTTTTAAAAGTAAAGGTTTTCCCTTTCAAAGATAATTCATTTTTGAATGATCATAAAAACATTAATAATAATGTCTATATAATGCAACAAAAGTGACTTATTTTTTTTGTAAATGAAGGGGGAATTGTATACAACAAGTCCCAAAGAGGAAAGCGTTTAAAGGGGACCATATGCAAGACAAAATTCCCCGGGGGAAACTTTTTTCAAGAGTTCAGTTTTTCTCTCCCAAAGAAAAAAACACGCTTTAAAGGGGTCTGGCTGTCACCTACAAAGCTGTAATAAAAAATTTTTTTTTTAAAACATAAAATGGCAAATAAATATTTTAAGCCTCTGCCTCATGCACCAAAAAAGCATTTTTTTATGACATGTAATTACCCCTGCTGTGTTTACCTATTTGTAGCTATAAACAAGAAAACCCCACTTTGGTTTTTTGCCCCTCAGTATTTAGTTTATCATAATTTTTTTTTGGGGTTTTTGCCCCTTAAATACCTCCTCGAAACCATTCCATTGACATGCCACTCTGTTAGCAAAAAAAAAACCCTTTTGTCCTTTCAACACCTCAACTTTTAGTTCATAACTATGACCTTGCTCTCCTTTTGACTGTACTAGAAAATCTTTCCCCTAAAACTTCCATATTCCTTGACAAACTTGAATGACTATTTTAACTTTTTTTTTCCTATCAGCCAATAGGGGAGTCTCATGTCTTCAAACCCCTTTTTCCCCAACCAAACCCTTTTTTTAAAAACCCAATCCTTTAAAAAACTGTTTTTTTAAAAATTTTTTTTTTTTTTTAAAAACCCCTTTAAAAACCCTTAAAAAATTTTTCCCCCCAAAAAAGGAATTTTAATTTTTTTAAAATGTTTTTTTAAAAACCCCCAAAAAAATAAATTTCCCCCCCAAAAAAATTTAAAAATAAATTACTAAAAAGGGGTTTGGGGGGAATCAACTAGGACCATGTATATTCTCTAGCCAAATACTTTGATATAAAATTTATTAAAATTCAAGTGTGTATGTGAGAAAAAAGAATAATTTATTTAAAAAAAAAAAAATTTTCATCAAACAGTGCAAAACAGTAGTTTCTATGAAAAAACCCTTCCCCCCCTTCACCATTTTTCCCTTTAATTTTGGTTAACTGTTTACTGTAACAAGCAAAAAATTATGTACTTTTTTTTAATTTCTTACATTTTTTTTTCTATCAACAGTTACCTAGCATTCTACCCAAATACAGGGGCCCCCCACAAGGTTCCAAGACAAGTTTTTGCACTTACAAAAATTTTTTGGAACCAAAAACAAGCGCCCCTCTTCCTACACTTAGACAAACTATAATTATTATTTTCTAAAGAATGAATTATAAAAACATTTTTTTTGTTTATTTTTTTAACCCCAAATACAATCAAACTTCTGTAGTACTTTTTTGGAGGGGGGGGGTAAAGGAGGTTTTGTAAGGGCTGACTTGAAGTGTGGGGGGAGTGTTTTAAAGGGGGGAGTGAATGGAGACGAATGGTTTTTGGGACCGACAAAGCTGTTGGAGTGTAAGGTAAATTTAGTAAAGGGGGTTCGGGGGAACCCCGGGTTTTTGATTTAGCCAGACTTGAGTCCTGGAAATGGGAAGTACAATGCCTGCACTTTAAAGGGGGGGGCTGGGATAGTGACAGTTTGGAGGGACTATTTTAAACCTAGTATCGGGAGCCCCGCAAAGACGGGATTATGTAGAGTGAGGTAAAAGTGTTGAATGATGATGAAAGTATTTTTTTTTTGGGGTTTTTTTTTTTTTGCGTCGCCTGCCCGGTAAGACAGCCATTTTGGGAAAAAAAAAAATAAAGAACTATTTGTTTAGTAAAGATCAGTCATGAATTGCAGATTCTTTTTTAAAACCCCGGGGAAAGGTACGTCAGTAGTTGGGTGGTTGGGGGGCCCGGGGGAAGGCCCCCCGGCTCAATACTGCTAGCTGCATCTTGGACACACATAAAAAGATGCCTGCCCCCCCAAAACACGTCCCCCCAAAAAACCCCCCCCCACCTTTCCCCCCCCTTTCCCACCCCAACCCAACCCCCCCAAAAAAACCCCCCCCCCCCCCACCCCCCCCAAACCCCCACCCAATCACCTTCCCCCACCAATTTCTCCACCCACACCAACCCCCCTTTTTCCCCCACCCCCAAATCTCACACCCACCCCAATCACCTTCCCACCACCAATTTCCCCCCCAAACCCCTTTCCCCCCCCCAAAACCCTCCCCCACCCTTTTCCCCCACCACCAACCCCACACCCACACCCCCACCTTCCCACCACCAACTCTAAACCCCAACCTCCCTTTCCCCCCACCAACTCCCCCAACCCCCCCCACCCCCTCCCCCAAACCCCCCCAAAACCCCCCCTTTTCCCCTTCCCAAAAAAAAACCCCCCCTTAATTTAAAAATTTTAAAAAAAAAAAACCTAAAATTCCCAAAAATTTTTAAAAAAAAATTTTTTTTTTTTTAAAAACCCCAAAAATTAATTTAAAATTTAAAAATTTTTTGGAACACATTAACATCATGGGGGGGCCCCGTTTTTCCCGTAATTATTTATTTTATTCTTTATCCAAACAAATTTGTAGAAATTTATCCTTTCCATTTATCAAGAATAAACACTTGGCAACTTACTTATTTTTTTAAAAATTTTGGAAGTTTTCCCCATTTTCATTACCCTTTTTCCCCCATTCACATCAAAAAATTCCCAATCATCCAAAATTTTTTCTGGCAACCCCTTCAGGGAAACATGCTCCCCCCTTTTTTGTCTTCATCAATTCATGGGGTTGTATTTTGGAGGGATGTCATTGTGTGATGGTACAATCTAAAAAAAAACAAAAAAAAGATAAGAAAATTTTACATACACACACTCTTGATTCCTAAAAAAAGTGTTCAGATATATAATTTACAATGGGTATCCTATGGGGCCCCCCTTTTCAACAAGTGCTCAAGAAGCACACTCCACTGGAAACTTAATTTAGTTTCCTTAAACTGGGGGAAAAAAATGACTTCTTTGTTTCTTTTAAATTTTCACACCTGGGTTTTCCCCCCATTTACTGGTAGTTTGGAATAAAAGGATATGAATGAATAGAAAGTTAGGTTCCCACATGAAAAGCTCATTTTTTGGAAAATTGAGGAAAAAAGTCTGACTGAGTAAGACATTGTATTGTACATAATCTGCCCTGTTTTTTAAAAAAAAAAAGTAAAATAACAAACATACATCGAGGCATATTTAAGATTAATACATTTTTTCCCTTTAAATTTAAAAAAATGCCCAGATTCAACAAAAATTTTTCCCCCCGCCCCCGCTAACTTCTTTTCCTAATAAAGGCACTTATTTATCTTGTAATTAATCCCAACCTTGAAAACTTTGTTACATGCACCCAAAACTGCTTATTTTTAATGCACATTTTCATAATCTTGTCATCTGCATACAGATAGCCCCTTTTTGTACCTTCACTCTTTTTTTTTATACATTTTTTTTATAGGAACCAGCTAAAAACCTTGCTGGGGGTGGTGTGTTTCTTGCTATTAGGAACACACCATTAAATTTTGTGCCAAGCACTAAACCCATGACCCACATGGGTTTTGTGGACACTATAATAAAAAAAAAATAGTATTAAAATAATATAATTTTTTTTTCCATGGGGAAGTGGAGAAGAATCCTTCCCCCCATAAGCCATGCGTTTTAAGAGGGGACCCAAATCCCGGGGGGCAAGGGCTAATAACCCCCCGCTGTATAAAATAAATATAAAAGAAAACTTTAGTTTCTTTTTTTCTTTGGTCACCCTGCCTTGTGGGGATTTTTGGGTTAAAATAATAATAATTTAATCAATGTGCCACTTAATTTTATAATTTTTTTTTAATTCACTAATCTAACCTCATTCATCTGTCCCCAAATTTACATATTTTCCCATACAATTTTTTTTTTAAATCCATGGGCATCTCCCCCCAAGGCAGGGGGACCTAAAGAAGATAAACACATTACCATTATTCACTCAATTCCAATTTTTCAGAATGTGTTTATATCACAGTTAGATTACCTTCCGATTATATAAATACTCAAAAAAGGGGAACTGCCCTTTTTAAAAAACCCATGTCAATAATACTACGGGGGAAAATGCATCCAAATTCCTGATGACCCTTTTTTTTTGACTGCATTAAAACTACCAACACTAAATCTTTTTTTACCCTTTCCAACACTCTTCCTTTATGTTTTTTAAAAAAAAGTAGTTTCCCCTTCGTTTTTCTCTTGAATAACTTTTTTCCCCCCTTTTATGCAAGTGAAGGTTCAATCACAAAAAATTTTTCTAAGTTTTTCAACTACTTCATCTGATATATTATTATAATTGAAGAGTGATTAATGCCCTTTGGGGAAAAAAATTTTTAAAAGAAAGACTACATCAAAACTTGGCAACTTAAAGGTAGGACGTAGGATGGCGAAACTCTACAGTAAAGATACCCAAGTTGCAATGTCTCTTAACAATAACTTTTTTAAAAAAGTGAATTTGGGTACATCACCGGCTCACAAAGCCACATTATTTCCTTTTGATTTTAATAAAGTTCTAAAACTCATCATTTGTAAATGAGACTGTTTGTTTGGTACTTATGGTCACGTCAGATAGATCCACTAGCAATGGTTGAGTTAGCCAAGATGGAAAATCCATTTTTTAGATCAGAAAATCTGCCATTAAAATCACAGGTCAGTATTATAAATGATCCACAATGGCAAGGCAGCGCGCAGGACATCACCACCTCCCACTTATTTAGCCAATACAACTGGGAAACTGTTTGCAGAAATATTCTTTTGACATAATTCCAGATATGTAATGAAGCCAAATTTTTTTGTCTTTGAACAAAGGGGCATACTTGCTCTCTGAAGTTTCTTATAGTTTAAAAAAAGCTAAAAAAAAGTTTACCATCAACTGTTTAAAAGGAGTTTTAAAATTTGTTTTTAAAAAAATTTAAGAATATCAAACATTATGAAGCTTTTCAAACAGTTGCTCTTTTTCAACCACCCTTTCATTAGCATAAAGCAATATTCTCACATGGTATGCATTTTTACCCCAAAACTGTTTAAAAAGACTCCCATTTAGTATTAGCTTTGATAATGTTGATACATCTTATTACTGAACCAATATTCATTTAGAACAGGGAAATGCTTTTGACACAAATTTTTCTGAATTATACAGTGAACAAGCAGCATTTCTGGATTATTACGGCTTTGAGTTCTGGGGGGGGGAATACAATGCCTAATTTAAAGAAGGGGTTTGGGGGAAATTGGCTTTTGAGTGACATCTAAACGTTGTACTGAGCACCCTGCAAAGACAGTGAATGTGTCAATGATGGTGAAATGTTGAATGATAGTGAAAGTGTTTTTTTTTTGGGCACCCTGCCTTGGTGGGGATGGTTATCACGTTTAAAAAAAATTCTATAAAAAAAAATTTATATAAATAAATATATTATACACTCCTATATGGGGTGAAGCAAGGGTTGTGAATCTGGAGGCAGTGGAGATGTCGTGTCAAGGGCAGGGGTGGTGTAAATATTATGCAGAATCGAGCGTGGGGAAATTAGAGGTGGTGTGGGGTTACTAAAAGTATTTTTCAGAGGGTGGGAAAAGGGATTGTTGAGGTGGTTTGGGCATTTAGAGAGATGGGGCAAAATAGGGGTGACTTGGAGTGTATAAATCTGTAGAGGAGAGGAGAGGTATGGGTCATCCTAGGAAAGGATGGAGGGAGGGGTAAAAAAGGTTTTTGCACAAGGGGCTTGGATATGCAGCAGGCAATTTTGAACATGTTAGATAGGAGAATGGAGACGAATTTGGGTTTTTTGGGAAACCCGATGAGCTCTTGAATTTAGCAGGGAAATATTTTATGAAGGGATTCAGGAAACCCATTAGCTGCCCTTTAAATAAAGGTTGAATATTGGCTGTTTAGTGACATCTAAACTGTCGATCCGGGGTCTTTTTGCAAAACAGTGATTGTGTGTGAATGACGGAAAGTGTTTTTTTTTTTTTTCAAACCCTGCATCAGTGGGAGACTGCAGACGTGTTAAAAAATATATGATGAAGAGAGCAAGTTGTCATCTTAATCAAATGATAAAAATAGTGAAAAATTAAATTAAATATGTATTTTACAAAAGACCGTATTTGATGCAAGTTTGGGTGGAATTTTGTCAGTTCAGTTTATTTTTACTATTGAATCATTTGAAGAAACTGACAATTCATTCCTTTTCATCACTAAACAACAATGAATCAAGACACTTCTTCATCTAAAACTCTATTTGTACCTTATTCTCGGACATTTCATCAGAGATAAACTGTAAAATACAGTCACTGAAGTCTTTCTTTTAGGACTAACGTGTACAGTGGTACCTCTACTTACGACAAATTGCCCAGTCGGCTATTCAAGTGCCGATACCGAAGGAACTTTTTCCCATAAGAAATAATGAGAATTAGGTTAATCCATTTCAGACCCCCAAAAATACACTTACAAAAGCACCTACAAAAATACACTTACATAATTGTTCGAGTTGGGAGCTGCTCGTAAGTAGAGGTACCACTGTATACATAGAGACTACACAATAAGACTGCACAAAAGAATTGCCACTTAGTATTTTTAAACTCAGTTTAGCAAAATATAAAGTATAATTCTCCAAGTAATATACACCTACCATTCGACTGAGCTTGGTTCCGACCAACCGGTCGTAAGTCAAAATGGACATAAGTTGAACCTTACTAGTGAATATCAACATCACAGTTATTGTAATGATTTTATGTTATTGTTTTATTTTGGTATTTCAATTTTTACTTACTTTTTATGCTGTGTGTACTGTATTTTATACTGTAAGGTTTAGGAGAAACACTGTGTACAACACAAACAGTTGTTTATTTCCCAGAACATTTGCATAGAAAACATGGTCGTAAGTCGAGTGGTCGAATGTTGAGCAGGTCGTAAGTCGGATGGTAGGTGTACATGGAATTTTTTTTTTCCGACATGCCACCCATCTTCACCATGGCAGGAAGACCCAAAAAAAGAAACAGTTTCACCATCAATCACACATAATCACTGTCTTTGCAGAGGCACCCAGATACAACAGTTTAGATATCACTTATATAAGATATTTATGTATAAATTTATACTATTAAAATATTTTCAAACTGCACCCCAAAACATTCAAATTGCCCCCTTGAGGGAAGTAAACCCCCACGTTGGAAATCACTGACTTAAATGATGAGGCCTCATTGGTTTCTTCAATGTTTACGGAATTTGCAGCCTATAGTTGAATGTAACTCCAGTGCCATCATACTCACCAAACTCAAATCTTCTAATTACTTCATCCTAAATTGCAGACAAAGCACAGCAAATAGACAAGTCTCAGGAAAATACCAACAACAGCTAAAATATCACTTTACCTACTGGAAGTATGGCCAACATTACCCAGACTCTTAAAACATAGCATCTTAAACCATACATGAAATGACCAGATCACAGCTCAGAAGCATGTACAAGATCCCATGAGGAGGGTATGACAGATTTAACATTGGTGAAATATGAAGCCTACACACCAGAATCCTCAAATATAAATGTGCATGTAAAAACATACAATCTGAACAAAGCCTTTTATATGAAGACAACCAAAAACCTGGAAGACATGTTTCCAATCAAGTCATACAGACCTCCAACACAACACAACAGAATCAAGGTAAAATTAGCATTGCCAATCCATTGTCTAAAATCAACAAGCGAGGAAAAAAATCCAACAGGTGACTTAACAACCACTCACATACTACAGGTGATGCTGATATCTACTGAAATCCCAGCCACAGATGACACCTGTCCTCACTTCTCCTGTGTATGTCCTGTCTCTTTATACTCCTTTGAATTAATAAAGCCCACTGTGTTAGAGAAATGCTGTCTACAATGAAGTCCTCTGCACCAAGTGTCTTTCTACCATACCACAGACTGTTAACCTGACACAAGGTTGAGTAATATTTTATCTAGGTATCAATGATCTTTACAATAGATTTACAATACTTAGTTGTAACCCACTCATTTCTTCTGCCATCATTACATATAAAGGGCTTCTTGACCTTTTTTTTTTTTTTAAGAATCGAATTGAAATGAGGTAACACAAGAACAGGAAAGATAAAAGTGGGATAGTACGAGAACACAGGATGAAAGCAAAAAAAAATTATTTGGAGGTGATGAGGTGATACAGCAATAGAATGTGTACTACTAAAAGAGCTGATGTCATCAAATGATATATATGGGAATGGCAGTTCATAGGGAATATGAAAAATAAAACTGACCATACACAAACAGCTTGATGACTTCAATCCTCATCGAAGGAATAATGAAAATCAAGTGCACACATGCTGCCTTCAGGATTTCATTTCTAAAGGTCTCTTTCTTTGCTGGAAAGAGAATGGTACTTTCAACGTAGGAGTAAAACAGAAATACACAACAAGATTACGGTGTAAACTTTTAAAAAATTATTTTATTTATTGAAAACTTACCTATTGTGGCCTAATATATATGACCGTGGTAAATCAAAATCATCATCTTGTTCTAGAAATTCTGATAATGAAGGTTTCGGCTCTTTTGGTCTGCAGACTAATACTGAAGTGGTTGGTGTTCCGCCGCGGGTCCACTGCGGGAAAAGGCAAATCCAGCTGGCATAGCTACCAAGTCTTGTGGATTTCCTGCATAAGAACTCATCATAGCACTCATTGAGTGCAACATCAATTCGTGCTCCTTTAGGATGTGGCTGAAAAGACAAGACGAAATACAAGCAAATGAAAAAATATACAGATTATCTGTAATGAATTGGCATATGCCCTGGCCTATTACCCATAAAAGCACCAGCTAGGAAAAAAAAAGACTAGACTTGCCATGCATGATTTTTGTACTACATCAGTTGGTGGTATCCTATACAGTGGACCCCCAACAGCCTGCTCCAAACACTAACAATTATGTAAGTGTATTTTTGTAAGTGTTTTTGTAAATGTATGTTTGGGGTCCAAAAGGACTAATCTAATTTACATTTTTCCCTTGTTAATAAATTGCTCGTAACGGCACTTGAACAGCATTCTGGAATGAATTATGGCCGTTAACCGGGGGTCCACTGTATTTTCTGCTAATCCAAACTGCCTTATAATTACTGTTTTTCAAATTCATCTTGGTATATAAGCCTTTCTGTCTTTCCTGTTTCTTCCTCTTGTTTCTTCATTTTATTTGCCAAACTTAATGCTTTGTTTCATAGTAATAATATTTTTATTTCATTGCAAGTTTACATCAAGATTTTGTAATTACAATCATGAACTGAAGTGCAAAGAGAGCCACTATCATGCCATGGCATTATGGGCAGACTAAATCTAATGGCTTATAGACTACTTAAATTGGATTGAGTTTGTTTTAGTTAAACATTAGCTTATAGCAGTTAATACATTTACTCAAATTACAATCTCTGAGTATATTACATTGTGACAAGTGTTTTGTAGGATGGTTACATTAATAGTAATATTGAAATTATATTATAGGAAAATAACAGAGCATTGTTGAAAGTAATTTACAGTATGAGTACAGTGGACCCCCAAGTTTTCATGATTTTTCGTTCCAGAATGCTGTTCAAGTGCCATTACCAAACAAATTTATTCCCATAAAAATAATGTAAAGTAGACTAGTCCTTTTAGACCCCCAAAATACACTTACAAAAGCATTTAAAAAATACTTACATAAAAGGGCGAGTTTGGAGCAGGACAAACACAGGGGTCAACTGTGTTTAGTTTAGGTGAGTAGGTAGTTTTGAGAAGAGTCTTAAATTGATGTTCAGACCAGGTTATTTTAGTATTTACTGGTAATGAATTCCAGATTTTGGGGCCCTTTATATGCATAGAATTTTTACACAGGGTGATATGGACACTGGGTATATCAAAAGTGATCTGTGTCTTGTGTTATGGTCATGGGTCCTGTTGAAGTTGGCAGGAGAATTTTGAGCGAGGGTTTATATTAGAGTGTAGAGTTCTATGTATGTAGTAGGCACAAGAATAAGTGTGAATGTTCTTTATGGTGAGTAGGTTTAGACTTTTGAATATTGGTGGAGTATGCTGTCTAGAGTGGGAATTTATCATCATTCTGACTGCAGCCTTTTGCTGGGTTATGAGTGGTCTAAGGTGATTTAATGTTGTTAATCCCCATGCACAAATTCCATAGGTGAGATAAGGGTAGATGAGTGAATGATACAGTGCAAGGAGAGCTGATTGAGGCACATAGTAGCGATCTTTGATAGTATGCCTACTGAGATTTTCTTGGAAATTTGTTGAATGTGTTTTGGAATTTAAGGCTACTGTCAAGGTGGATTCCTAGGAATTTTCCTCTGCGAGTCTTGTGATGGGTGAACCATTGAGCGTTATGTTAAGTGGAACATTTGTAGCTCTGTTTCCAAACTGAATGAAATAGGTCTTGTCAGTATTGAGAGTAAGCTTATTAGTCGTCATCCAGGTTGATATTTTCTGTAATTCAGTATTAACAGTGTTGGCCAGTATGACTGGATTTGGGTGAGAGAAGACATATGTAGTGTCATCTGCAAACAATATGGGTTTGAGTAGTTGTGATGAATTCAGTAGGTCATTGATGTAAATGAGGAATAGGAGTGGTCCTAGGACACTTCCTTGTGGGACACCGACTGTAATTTGTTGTGTGGAAGAGTTAGCTCCATTTGTGCACACGTATTGGCTTCTGCTACTAAGGTATGACTTTAGGTAGTTGAGTGAGTGCCTCTTATATCATAGTGTGCTAATTTGTGAGCAGTAAATCATGGTCGACTGTATCAAAAGCTTTACATAAATCAATGAAGATTCCCAGTGGGACCTCTTTCTTCTCAAGTGCGGTATATATTAGCTCTAGCATGTGTATAATAGCATCATTTGTACTTTTGTTAGTCCTCAATCCAAACTGACAGGGTTGAGTACGTGTGTGAGATGAGGTAGGAATAGATCTGCCTATGAATTAATTTTTCAAAGATTTTAGAGAGCAGAGGTGTTAGATATTGGTCTATAATTATTCAAGTCTGCTTGATCACCTCCTTTGTGGATCGGGGTGACCGCTATTTTGAGAACTGATGGGAAGGTGGAGGCTTCAATGGATTTGTTGAAGAGTGTTGCAATAATTTGTGACACTACCTGAGAAGCTTTTTGTACATAAAAGGTGATAAGCTGTTAATGTCTCCTGCCTTGTTTTTAAGGGTGTTGATGATGAGCGAGACTTCTATTGGGTTGGTTGGAGCTAAGAATAGTGTATTCGGGTAGGTGTTGGTGAGATAGTCTGATGGACAAGTGTTCGAGTTTGGGATTTTACTCGCTAGATTCTTTCCTATGGTGGAGAAGAAAACATTAAGTCTGTTTGCTGTCTCAGTTGGTGAGAGTAGGGGTTCATCTGATTTTGTTAATTTGATAGTTTTGTTTTTTGATATCTTTTATTTCCTAGAATTGCAGATAGGTGCGCCAGGTCTTTTCATATCACCTTTATGTTATGTAGTCTGTTCTCATAATACAATTTTTTGACCTTATTATCAGGCTGGTAAGGATTGACGAGTAGCGTTTGGATTGGTCTCTGGTTATTTGACCCCTTCTGTACTGTTTTTCATATTGGTGCTTTTTGTTAATGGATTTAGGATGCTGGGTGTTAGCCATGGATTGTTAAGTCTCTTAGCTGTGATCTGTTTAGTTTTTGGGCAATGCTTGTTATAGAAGTAGTGGTTTTTTTAAGGAAATTCTTAATACGTACATTCATTAGTATCTGAATATGTTTCTATCTCATTATGCCAATCGGTGTTAATCATAGCTGTTATAAAGTTATTAACAGCTGGCTCATTATGTAGTCTGAAGGTAACTTTAGTAGTGTCTTGGGGCAATTTACCTAGGTTGGTTATGAGAAAGGTAGGGTAGTGGTCTGTGGTGTTGTTTGTGATTATGCCTGATTTTAAAGGGGATATAGGGTTAGTCCAGATGTGGTCTAATAAGGAGATACTAGTCTCAGAAATTCTTGTAGGTTTTGATATTGTTGGTAGCAACAAGCAGTTGCTCATAGCGTTTGTGAATTCGGATACTTGTGGGTCCTGGTCATGTAGGAGATTTACGTTGAAATCTCCTGTGAGCAGCAAATGGTCTTTGTTCATGTGTGCATCAGTTATCAGGTTTCCTAATTTTTCACTAAAGTGGTGAATGTTTGACTGTGGTACTCTGTAGATGTTTATCACTGTGAGGGGTTTTTGCAGGTCTTTTGATTTAAATTTAGCTATAATATATTCTCCATGTTCATCCCTTGTGCAAGAGTTATTGATACATTCAAGTTGATCCGAGTAATATACAGTGGACCCTCGGTTAACGAATACCCTGGAAATCGTGCAATTATGTAAGTATAATTTTGTAAGTTCTTGTGGAAGTGTATTTTTGGGGGTCTGAAATAGACTAACCTACGTGAAATTTTTCCTTAAGGGAGTAAATTGCTCGTAATGGCACTTGAGCAGACTTCAGGAGGAAGTTTTACGAAACTCGGGGGTCCACTGTATATAGCTATTCCACCCCCTCGCTGGTCTGCCCTACAGTTGTGTATGGCTGTGTAACCTGGGATGGCATAGACATCTGTAATACCAGGCTTTAGCAAGGTCTCAGTGAGTGTGATGATTGACATACTGGTATGCAGGGATTTGAGTAATGCTGTGAGGTCATCGTAATGTTTGCTCAAAGATCTAACATTGAAAATTAAAGATAGTTATGTTATTGTTGATCTTTGCTTGATCTACTGTGTAATAATTACAGTTGCTTTTGGATTCATGCAGGTCATTTAATAATAGGATGATATCAGGATCAATGCTTGTAATCATAAGATTTAGTGTGATTCTATAACTAGACTTAAGAACAATATATTATGCTAAACTTAATAATATGATACTACTAGATTAATTAATCTTACTAACTATTGATTAACACAATTTTGAACAATAATCACAGAGACATAGGATATTTTTACAATGTTAATGATTTACTAATCAAACTGGCTATTGAAATGGTTGGAATAATTACTATGACTAGTATTAAACTGTTATGGAACAATTATTTGATTCAATATTGCACTGGTTGTAATTTTAGAATTTATAAAAGCAATATAAGTAATTGAATGTAAAGAACTATTCTAAGAGAATATAGAGATTAATTGTACAAAAAGTAAAATGGATTAATAGTAAAAATGGTTTTAAACAAATTTTAAGCAATTAAAGTGATTAATAATAATGTATATAGAATTGAGGTTGGAAAATGGACAAATGGTAAATATGTATTTAAAAAAATAAAAATATAAGCAAATAATTGCAATTATAGAAATGATGAGAGTAAAAGGGTAAGTGATGCACTTAGGAGTCTGTGGAGACAAAGAGGGAATGTATGAGAGTATAGTTATACCAACACTCTTATATGGGTGAAGCATGGGTGGTGAATGTTGCAAAAGAAGGCTGGAGGCAATGGAGATGTCATGTCTGAGATCAATGTGTGGTGTGAATATAATGCAGGGAATTCGTAGTGTGGAAATTAGGAGGAGGTACAGGATTACAAGACTATTATCCAGAGGGCTGAGGAGGGGTTGTTAAGGTGGTTTGGACATGTAGAGAGGATGGAACAAAGTAGAATGACTTCGAGAGTGTATAAATCTGTAGTGGAGGGAAGGCGGGGTAGGGGTCGGCCTAGAAAGGTTGGAGGTAAAGGAGGTTTTGTGTGCGAGGTGCTTGGACTTCCAGCAAGCATGCATGAGCGTATTTGATAGGAGTGAATGGAAACAAATGGTTTTTAATACTTGATGTGCTGTTGGAGTGAAGCAAAGTAACATTTATGAAGGGATTCAGGAAACTGGCAGGCCAGGCTTGAGTCCTGAGATGGGAAGACAGTGCCTGCACTCTGAAGGAGGAATGTTAAATGTTGCAGTTTTATAACTGTAGTGTAAGCATGCCCTGGCAAGACAGTGATGGAGGAATGATGATGAAAGTTTTTTTTTTCGGGCCACCTGCCTTGGTGGAAAACGGCCGATGTGTTAATAATAATAAAAAAAAATTCAATTAAAGAAAAAAAGACATATACAATGAGGTAGTTGCTTCTAATACAAAATAAGTCACACAATCAACTGTGTGAGAAATTTGAGACAGTGAGGTAGTAGTTACTATCTGGGAAGTGATAGTATAGGGACTAGCACAATAATGTAATAATAACACACACTAAAGTAGTACAGTCAACCCCCAGTGATAGACGGCGTCAGAGGTCGTCCAAATCGGTGTCAGACAGGTTTTTTAATGAGAATTTTGGTTTGGTAATAGACAAGCCACTCGGAGTCAGCGATTCGCCCCGGACGCGTACGCGTGGCTATTGTTTACAAGCGAGAGACCACCACCCACGCATTCATACCAGTATATTGTCATTATTCCACTGTTTTTAGTGCTTGCAACTGCTAAATAAGCCACCATGAGCCCCAAGAAAGCTCCTAGTGCCAAGCCTGTGGTAAAGAGTGTAGCTGGGAGTGAAGCAGGGATGCAGGGAGGAAGCAGGGATGCAGGGAGTGAAGCAGGGATGCAGGGAGTGAAGCAGGATGCAGGGAGTGAAGCAGGATGCAGGGAGGAAGCAGGGATGCAGGGAGTGAAGCAGGGATGCAGGGAGTGAAGCAGGGATGCAGGGAGGAAGCGGGGATGCAGGGAGTGAAGCAGGATGCAGGGAGTGAAGCAGGATGCAGGGAGTGCAGCGGGGATGCAGGGAGTGCAGCATTCATGCAGGGAGTGCAGCATTCATGCAGGGAGTGCAGCATTCATGCAGGGAGTGCAGCATTCATGCAGGAGTGCAGCATTCATGCAGGGAGTGCAGCATTCATGCAGGAGTGCAGCATTCATGCAGGAGTGCAGCATTCATGCAGGGAGTGCAGCATTCATGCAGGAGTGCAGCATTCATGCAGGGAGTGCAGCATTCATGCAGGGAGTGTAGCATTCATGCAGGGAGTGTAGCATTCATGCAGGGAGTGTAGCATTCATGCAGGGAGTAGCATTCAAAGAAAAGGCCAGTAACCCCACAAAGAATTGCCACCTGCAGTGTTAATGGAAGGATTCTCCTTCCAAACACTAGCATACTACTCCATCCCCCCTCCTCCTCCCGTCTTGTACACATCAACAACTCTTCAATAAATGTAAGTGACATGCTATTGTACTATTATTTCTTTATTTGTCATAAAATTGTGTGTAATTTAATGTCAAAATTTTTTAAAAAATATTTTACTTTTGGATGTCTGGAACAGATTAATTTTATTTCCATTATTTCTTATGGGGAAATTAGAACCGGAAATCGACCAAACCGGTGGTCGACAGGCCCTCTGGAACGGATTACCGGCGATAACCGGGGGTTGACTTTATAAAGATTTGGTCACTGAGGTTAGTCAGACTCTGTAAGATTATAATCTCGAAGGAAGTTGGACAGTTCATTTTCATTCGTGAAATAGTACACACGGCCTACATTTGTTTTCCTTGCTAGAATTTTTCCATCCTTTGTGAAGCACTGGTGGATTTTGTCATTATTCTCACATTTAAGTTTTCTTACAGGAAGTTTTGACGTTTTCTTGTGAGACACTCGTTTATGTAAACGTCTTTTTTAGCTTTAATAGATGCACTTATTAAATCTTTTTTCCTGTCTTGTATGAAATCTAAGCATAACACTTTGTTTTCTACCTTGGTTACCTAGTAATCACGTTTCTTTTATCTCTGACACTGGCACTATTACATGTTAGTGGTCTTTTATGATCTGAAGAGTAGTATCTTTGCAGTTGGCATGGTTTATTTCACTTGGAAAGAGTGAACTGCTATTATTACTGAGTCAGATAACGTATCTTGCTCAGTTTTATCTTCTTGGTTAGCAAAATATTCGTTCAACTGGGTATCCATGTTGATCTTCCAGTCCTTGACCGCATCTTCAACCTTCGTGTTTAAGGATGATATTTCTGTATGGCTAGCTATGACTGTTTAGAGGGTCTTGCCAAAATCAGCCATTCCAGCTGACGTAAACTTCTGTTCAAAGCCGAGGATCTTGCTTTCAAGGTGGGCTAACTTAGATTCATGTTTCGTTAGTGTTGTACGAAGATTCATATTTTCTGTACGAAGATTCATATTATCCACAGTTAAGGTGGTGATGTATGACTTAAGAGTGTCAGGAACGTTGGTCATACCTGGAAGAGTATCAGATGGGTTAAATCCTATGAAGGTAGTGGAGTGTGAGGGAGAGTCGGTCATGTTTGGTGTTGTTGCTGTCGCGTCGCCTTGGGTGGTGGTGAGGGGGGTGGATGAGGCACCGGCATCCTGCTGGGTAGTCTAAGTGGAATAGTCAATTTCTAGGTGCTTTCTTGCTGTTCTTGTTGTTGCTTTTTCTGTGATTAGGTCTCATAGTAGTACAGGAGTTGTTGTAGTTAAGACGGAGAAGCTATATTTACTCAGAGCTTGGGGTAGGTGTTCGTCTGGCAACGGGCTGTGCTTTGGGTTTGAAGGGCAGTCTTCACTTTGATTGGCAATTTTTTGAGTTGGTGGTCTCAATGTTGATATTCTTGGGTCATTCTGGGTTCTACGTGCGTTAGTGCAGTTATATTTGCAATTAGGCCATCATAGAAGCGTTGATGGGCTCTGACTGGTGAAAAAATGACAGAACTTGGGTGCCACTGCTGCCACTGCCGCAAGCTTTACTATTGCGAGGAAGGAGCAACTATTTCATTTAAGCAATAAACTAACATGAATGTGTCCAGGTGCTCTCCAAACGCCTTTATACCTAGAGGCATTTTATGTCTAGGGATTCCTTATTTGGCCATCCCATTAAAAAGTAAATTCCCAGACAAAACAAAATAATCACATATGCAACGCCTTTATATTAACCAAAGTACGTATTGGAACATTTACTTGGATTCTTCCACTGATACATCCCATGTACTCATAATGATCTTACACATCATAACCAACCCTCCTCGCCATCTGATTTAACCTTTTAGCTGACTGTGCCGTAGTACTACGCCTTGAGTTCACAAGCTGTTCCATAGTACTAAGTGATGAGCTCAGCTCACTCAGATAAGCTGTGAGTGGTAAATTGGGGCCTAGATTTGAGAGAATGGGTCGATGCAGTGCACCCTATAAAAGAATCTTGCAGCACGCAGTGCATGAGAAAAATGCGACTGTTTTTGGTTTAAAACAGCAACTTTGTGGTGTATTTTGTATGGTTTTTATGATTGTATTCTCTGTTTCTTGGTCTAATTTGATAGAATGGAAGATATATTACAGAAACAGAGATGATTTTGATTGGTTTTAGAACTGAATATAGTACCTTGAAATTGAGCTCAAATTAGCGGAAATGTTAAATTTTTGCCAATGTTCAAGAGTCAACAAATCACGTCAAGCTTCCCCAATACATGTCAATTGGTGGGTCTAATATGCGTTCACAAATGCGCTGATATTATTTATACAATTATTACAATACTGCATAACAGTAAATTTTTTATTTTTATGTGAATAAACATTCTGTGTGAATAAAAATCAAAATGCATTTCATGTGTAAAGCCTGGAAACATAACTAATGAACAGAGGAAATGTTATTTTAGTGCCAGAATGCCTGCATTGTTTATTCTGGACCCTATTTTGAAATTGGAATATTTTGAAATTTGTGTGAAATTGGCCAAATTACCAATTCCTGATCAATTTATTTGGTAGTTGAAATAATTGATTGGGAGATTTCTTGTAGTCAATTGAGAAAATGGAAGACATACTAGCAAAACAGCTAAAAATTTGGTCGACTGGAACAATGTAATTGGTCTCAAATAGGACTCAAAGTGAGCAAAAATCACCGATGCGTAAATATTGCTGACACAGCAAAATTTGCAAAAGCTTAATTTCGCTAATTTTCGATCATAAGAATTTTTTTTTTTTTTTTAAATTCTTGAAGTGTGGAGAAGTTTCAGATTGGGGGTCTGGACAACAAAAAGGTTATTTGTGTATTGTTCCAGTCACGGTAGTGTGCCTTTTTTTGTTATTTAACGAAAGGGTTAATGCTTCAACTTCTTGGTTAAACCACCAAGTATTTCCAATCATGCTACACATGCACTACAACACTGCTATATGTATCTCCATTTTATCAATCTATACACAAGTTACTTTAATGTGGCTTACCCAATTTTGCACAAGACTAGCTTTAGATTTTATATTCAGTCCAACCCTAGACTATTATTATTTTGATTCTTCTTAGCATCCAAATTGGAATTTATCTTCATTAACAATGAAACACATCCACCCTCACTCCTGATTTCATAGTCAGAATCATATAGACATACAATTCCATTAACAAAGAACTGCAGGCACTGTTCCTTTCACCTTCAGAAAAGTTCTGCTAACTGATTTCCCTGCATCCCTATTATTATATTAGTTTTACAAGTAGTAGGTTGGTAGACAGCAACCACCCAGGGAGGTACTACCATCCTGCCAGGTGACTGTGAAACAGAAACCTGAAACTGTTTTACATGATGGTAGGATTGCTGGGGTCTTTTTTCTGTCTCATAAACATGCAAGATTTCAGGTATGTCTTGCTACTTCTAGTAACACTTAGGTCACACTACGCAAACATGTACACGTTTATGTATACACACTCATCTGAGTTTTCTTTGATTTTATCTTAATAGTTCTTGTTCTTATTGCTTTTCTTTTCATATCCATGGGGAAGTGGAACAAGAATCTTTCCTCCATAAGCCATGCATGTTGTAAAAGTCAACTAAAATGCCAGGAACAATGGGCTAGTAACCCCTTTTCCTGTATAGCTTACTAAAAAGAAAAAGAAGAAAACCGTCAAAGTGGGATGTTTGAATGTGCGTGGATGTTGTGCGAATGATAAGAAAGAGATGACTGTAGATGTTATGAATGAAAAGAAGCTGGATGTCCTTGCTTTAAGTGAGACAAAGCTGAAGGGGGTAGGAGAGTTTCAGTGGGGAGAAATAAATGGGATTAGGTCAGGGGTTTCAAATAGAGTTAGAGCTAAAGAAAGAGTGGCAATAATGTTGAATAATCAGTTAAGGCAGGTAAAGAAGGAATATAAATGTATAAATTCAAGGATTATGTGGAGTAAAATAAAGGTTGGATGTGAAAAGTGGGTTATAGTAAGTGTTTATGCACCTGGAGAAGAGAGAAGTGTAGAGGAGAGAGAGAGAGATTTTGGGAAATGTTGAGTGAGTGTGTGGGGAGTTTTGAACCAAGTGAGAGAGTAATTGTGGTTGGGGATCTTAATGCTAAAGTAGGTAAAAATGTTGTGGAGGGAGTAGTAGGTAAATTTGGGTGCCAGGGGTAAATGTAAATGGGGAACCATTAATTGAGCTATGTGTAGAAAGAGGTTTGGTAATAAGTAATAAATTTTATGAAAAAGAGGATAAATAAATATACAAGGTATGATATAGCACGAAGGAAAGTAGTTTGTTGATTATGTATTGGTGGATAAAAGGTTGATGGGTAGGCTTCAGGATGTACATGTTTATAGAGGGGCAACAGATATATCAGATCATTATTTGGTTGTAGCTAAGTTAGAGTAAAAAAGGGAGATTGGGCAAAAGAAAATGGCAACAGCAAGTAAGAGAGAGGTAAAAGTGTATAAACTAAGGGAGGAGGAATTAGGTGAGATATAAGCAACTATTGGCAGAAAGGTGGGATAGGCAAGTATGAGTAGTGGTGGGGTTGAAGAGAGTTGGGATAGTTTTAAAAATGTAGTAAGAATGTGGGGCAGAAGTTTGTGGCTATAGGAGGGTGGGTGCAGGAGGAAAGAGGAGTGAGTGGTGGAATGAAGAAGTAAAGGGTGTGATAAAAGAAAAAGGTAGCTTATGAGAGGTTTTTACAAAACAGAAGTGTTAATAGAAGAGCAGAGTATATGGAGAGTAAAAGAAAGGTGAAGAGAGTGGTGAGAGAGTGCAAAAGAAGAGCGGATGAAAGAAAGGGAGAGGCTCTGTCAAGAAATTTTGCTGAAAACAAGAAAAATTTTGGAGTGAGATAAACAAGGTAAGAATGCCTAGGAACAAATGGATTTGTCAGTTAAAAACAGAGTAGGGGAGTTAGTAGAGGGGGAGCTGGAGGTATTGGGTAGATGGCGGAATATTTTGAGGAACTTTTAAATGTCGATGAAAAAGGGAGGCAGTAATTTCATGTACTGGCCAGGGAGGTACAACATCGTTTAGGAGTGAAGAAGAGCAGGATGTGAGTGTGAGGGAGGTGCGTGAGGCATTACGTAGAATGAAAGGGGGTAAAGCAGCTGGAACTGACGGGATCATGACAAATGTTAAAAGCAGGGGGGGATATAGTGCTGGAGTGGTTGGTATTTTTGTTTAATAAATGTATGAAAGGGGGGAAGGTACCTAGGGTTTGGGACAGAGAGCATGTATAGTTCCTTTATATAAAGGGAAGGGGGATAAAAGAGAGTGAAAAAATTATAGGGGAATAAGTTTACTGAGTATCCAGGTAAAGTGTATGGCAGGGTTATTTTGAAAGAATTAGGGTAAGACAGAGAGTAGGATTGCAGATGAGCATGGAGGCTTTAGAGTGGGTAGGGATGGTAGATCAAGTGTTTACAGTGAAACATATATGTGAACAGTATTTAGATAAAGGTAGAGAAGTTTTTATTGCATTTATGGATTTAGAAAAGGCATATGATAGAGTGGATAGGGGAGCAATGTGGCAAATGTTGCAAGTGTATGGAATAGGTAGTAATTTACTGAAGGCTGTAGAGAGTTTTTATGAGGATAGTGAGGCTCAGGTTAGGGTGTGTAGGAGAGAGGGAGATTACTTCCCAGTAAAAGTAGGTCTTAGACAGGGATGTGTAATGTCACCATGGTTGTTTAATATATTTATAGATGGGGTTGTAAAAGAAGTAAATGCTAGGGTGTTGGGGAGATGGGGGGGATTAAATTATGGAGAATTAAATGCAAAATGGGAGTTGACACAGTTACTTTTGCTGATGATACTGTGCTTATGGGAGATTCTAAAGAAAAGTTGCAAAGGTTAGTGGATGAGTTTGGGAGGTGTGTTAAGGTAGAAGTTAAAAGTGAACATAGATAAGAGTAAGGTGATGAGGGTATGAAACGATTTAAATAAAGAAAAATTGGATATCACATTGGAGAGAGGGATTATGGAAGAAGTAAATGTTTTCAGATATTTGGGAGTTGATGTGTCAGCGGATGGGTTTATGAAGGATGAGGTTAACCATAGAATTGATGAAGGAAATAAGGGAGTGGTGCATTGAGGTATCTGTGGAGACAAAACGTTATCCATGGAGGCAAAGAAGGTAATGTACGAAAGTATAGTGGTACCAACACTCTTATATGGGTGTGAAGCATGGGTTGCAAATGCTGCAGCGAGGAGGAGGCTGGAGGCAGTGGAGATGTCCTGTCTAAGGGCAATGTGTGGTGTAAATATTATGCAGAAAATTCGAATGTGGAAATTAGGAGAAGGTGTGGAGTTACTAAAAGCATTTGTCAGAGGGCTGAAGAGGGTTGTTGAGGTGCTTTTGTCATTTAGAGAGAATGGATCAAAGTAGAATGACTTGGAGAGCATATAAATCTGTAGGGAAAGGAAGGCGGAGTAGGTCGTCCTAGAAAAGGTTGGAGGGAGGGTAAAGGAGGTTTTGTGGGCGGGGGCTTGGACTTCCAGCAAGCATGTGTGAGCGTGTTAGATAGAGTGAATGGAGACGAATGGTTTTTTGGGGCATGACGATCTGTTGGAGTGTGAGCAGGGTAACATTTTGTGAAAGGATTCAGGGAACCATTTAATTATTTAGTTGGACTTATCCTGGGGAAAGGAATACAATGCCCGCACTTTAAAGGAGGGGGCTGAGATAGTGACAGCTGGGAGGGACTATTCTCAGCTGTCGTATCTGAGCTCCTCTGCAAAGACAGTGATTATGTATGAGGGGGTGAAAGTGTTGAATGATGATGAAAGTATTTTCTTTTTTTTTTGGGGTTTTCTTTTTTTTTGGGGCACCCTTCCTCGGTGGGGGACGGCCCACTTGTTGAAAAAAAAAAAAAATTTTATTTATTTAGTGAAAGATTCAGGGAAACCGTTAACTGATTTAGTTGGACTTTAGTCCAAATGGGGAAATACAATGCCTGCACTTTAAAAGGGGGGGTTTGAATACTGGCGGTTTTGGGGGGTTTTCTGAACTGTCGTATCTTAGTGCCCCTGCAAAGACAGTGATTATGTGTGTAGAGAGGTGAAAGTGTTGAATGATGATGAAAGTATATTCTTTTTGGGGGTTTTTTTTTTTTGGGGCATCCCCGGTGGGAGATGGCCAACGAGTTGAAAAAAAAAAAATTATTATTATTGTTAAAATTGAAAATTGTTTACATATTAGCATTACTAAAGCTGCAGCACTGTGCATGTTATGTGCTTTTCTGTCAGTACTACCATTAAATTATACAGTGGCAGTTTAATAGGTCCCGGTGCCCCCAGGTGGAAAACTTAGGAAAGGCTCCTTTAGGAAGTCCTTGATGCTGTTAGCTATTTTACTAGTGGAAATTAAATTTTAATATTAAACCAGATATACAACTGATTGTAGCTCTGCAGCATGTGATTATATAAACTGACTTCTCAAAAAAAATACATATCAACAAAAAAATTAAGCTTAAAATCGTTTGATTCCAGAATTTAATATTTCTTACAATATCAGAGGATGAAGCACAACCTCAAAAGGGGTTAAAAAACAAGTGGTGAATGATTTTTGGGGCCCCCCAGTAGTTAACCCCAAGTGGCTACTTAGTCTGCTTATCGGTAGATCCACCACCCAAATTATACATGTCTTAACTCTTTTAACTGTAATAATGTATTGTCTATTGATTGAGTTGCCTTCCATGGCTATTGCTTTGCAACTAGAAAATTGCATATCTATGGATGCTGACTACCTATGGCTCCTCACAAAACAAAATCTTGTCTCCCCCCCGTTAGAGTCACTGTGGGGATCAAACTACCAACCCATGTTTTTCCCTGACACATTTCCTCTTTTAATTTTCTTAAGAGGATCGGGGGGGAATATTTTCTCAATAATTAGTCGATTTTTTTTGTTTTTTTTTTCCATCAAACACTAAAAAAGCAAATTTTTATGGCCTGTTTTTAAAAATAAACAAATGTGTATGAAGTATCTTTCCATCCCTTTTAAATAAATTAATTTTTTTTTTTTTTCCCACCAAGGTAGGGTGGCCCAAAAAAAAAAAACTTTCATCATTCACTCCATCACTGTCTTGCCAGAGGCACGTTTACACTACAGTTATAAAACTGCAACATAAACACCCTCCTTCAGAGTGCAGGCACTGTACTTCCCATCTCCCGGACTCAAGTCCAGCCTGCCAGTTTCCTGAATCCCTTCATAATTGTTACCTTGCTCACCTCCAACAGCACCCCTTAATTTTTAAAAACCATTTGTCTCCATTCGCTCCTATCTAACACGCTCATGCATGCTTGCTGGAAGTCCCAAACCCCCCGCACACAAAACCTCCTTTACCCCTCCAACCTTTCATAGGCCCCTCTACCCCACCTTCACTCCACTACAGATTTATACACTTCGGTCATTCTATTTTGTTCCATCTCTCCATGTCCAACCACCCAACAACCCCCCCTCAGCCCTCTGGATAATAGTTTTTGGGAATCCCCCACCTCCTCCCAATTTCCAAACTCAATTCTCTGCATTATATTCCCCCCAAAATTCCCTCAACACGACATCTCCACTGCCTTCTCCTTGTTGCCATTCACCACCCATGCTTCACACCCATATAAGAGCGTTGGTATAACTATACCTCATACATTCCCCCTTTTTTCCATGGACAAAATTCTTTGTCTCCACAGACCCCCAGTACACCACTCCCTTTTCTCCTCGTTAATTCTATGATTCACCTCATCTTTCAGACCCTGCTACACTCCACTAATAAATATTTGAATACATTCACCTCCCCATATTTCTCCCTCCAATCTTTCGTTTCCCAATTTTTTTCCTCATCACCTTACTCTTTTCCCATATTCACTTT
>WNWK01027338.1:0-26399 GCA_009830355.1 Cherax destructor
TGCAACGTCCCAACAATTCCAGGAACAGCTTCTGAAAATTGACCACTGTCTGGAAAATCTTCCAGCTCCTGCCCCCAACATCTTGCTACTGGGGATTTCAACCTCAGGCACCTAAAATGGAGGAACATTGCAAACAATGTGGTAGCAGAGATAACACCAGGAGGCAGTTCAGATGAAAATTCACACATGCATGAACTTTTAAATCTCTGCACCAAGTTCACCTTAAACCAGCAAATAGTAGAGCCCACAAGATTAGAGAATACGCTGGACCTCATCTTCACCAACAATGATGATCTGATACGAAATGTCATCATATCAAAAACAATATACTCAGATCACAACATAATAGAGGTCCAGACATGCATGCGGGGAGCCGCAGATCAACAAAATGTGATCAGCCGTGAGGGAGCTTTCTCCA
Source organism: Cherax destructor (assembly GCA_009830355.1). Classification (NCBI taxonomy): domain Eukaryota; kingdom Metazoa; phylum Arthropoda; class Malacostraca; order Decapoda; family Parastacidae; genus Cherax; species Cherax destructor. The sequence continues at coordinate 419 of WNWK01027338.1, forward strand.
AATTCAACTTCAATAACAAAAACAAGGTGGGACCAAGTAAACCAAGTTCTACATGATATAAACTGGGAAGATTGCCTAAGCATCACGGATCCCAACCTATGTCTAGAACAAATTAACTCTGTGGTACTTGAGGTTTGCTCAAGGCAAATTCCCTTAAGGAAAAGGAGGAGAAGATGCAAACTGGAAAGAGAGAGGCGCTCCCTATACAGGCGAAGGCACAGAATAACGGAGCGGCTACAGGAGGCCAATATCTCTGAAATACGTAGGGAGACACTAGTCAGAGAAATAGCAAACATCGAATTAAAACTAAAGGAATCTTATAGGAATCAAGAGGATCTCACCTTCAAGGACCATAACAATGTAGCAATTGCATCAAGCCCCTGGCTGTCTTCAAGCAGGCACTGGACAGGCACCTCAAGTCGGTACCTGATCAGCCGGGCTGTGGTTCGTACGTTGGACTGCGTGCCGCCAGCAGTAACAGCCTGGTTGATCAGGCTCTGGTCCAACAGGAGGCCATTGTCACAGACCGGGCCGCGGGGGCGTTGACCCCTGGAATTCTCTCCAGGTAGACTCCAGGTAGACATAGTAAAACATCTTAAGTTAAATCAAGTTTATAAAATTGCTCACAAACAGTGTCCAGAATATCTTGCTGCCAATTTTGTCAAATCTGGGAACCAAAGCAGTCATAGTACTAGGGGGAGAGAGCACAACTTTGTAGTACCCACAGTCAGTGGCCAGGCTACAAACACCTTTTATTGTACAGCAATAAAGGAATGGAACAGACTGCCTGCACATGTCAAAGCCAGTCATAGCATAAGCCAGTTCAAGAAGAGAACCAAAAGGTACCTAATGAGGTGTGTGAGGAGGTGTTGATTCACCAGGAATTCTCCCGGCCCGGGTCTTTACCAGATGGCGACCCGGCTCCGGCTCCCTGGCGTGGGAGTAGCAGAGACCTAAGTCTCCCATGGGAGGGGGTACCCCTCAGCGGTGGGACCAACTGGTCCCAGGCCTAGTCATATTCGCCCACAAGCACGAGGCAGGGAGGTAGATAGTTGCTAGGCCTCTCTGGTCTGCCACCTTCTCCGCCCCAAGGAGGCTGACAGGAAAAGCAGGCTTGAGAGCCGCAGATGGTAGCAAGCTCCAGCCTTGGCACCTACCCTGCCCTAGAAGGGCTGGGCATGGTGATCGATCACCTATTGAATGTAGCGACAGAAAGGGAGAATAATTTTTTTTTTTTAACTAACACACATGTATATGTAAATAACTCTTTTTACTTTATTCCTAGAATACATATATCCATTATAATATAATAACATATATATCCTACAATGTATAATATTAAGGTATAAAAAGGACCCCAATGGAAATAAGACAATCTGTCTGACTTTTTTGGGTTATCCTGGGTTCTCTACACATATGCTGCTATGTATGATAATCTAAGTAAATGTATTTGTGTATACCTGAATAAACTTACTTACTTACTAACTAGGTGAGCACAGTGTAACACTGTCGTACTGCATGAGTTGACACAGTGTAACAGTGTCGTACTGCATGATAGTTGATACAGTGTAACACTGTCGTACTGCATGATAGTTGACAACAGTGTAACACTGTCGTACTGCATGATAGTTGATACAGTGTAACACTGTCGTACTGCATGATAGTTGACAACAGTGTAACACTGTCGTACTGCATGGTAGTTGACGCAGTGTAAAACTGTCGTACTGCACATGATAGTTGACACAGTGTAACACTGTCGTAATGCATGGTAGTTGACACTGTGTAACACTGTCGTAATGCATGGTAGTTGACACTGTGTAACACTGTCGTAATGCATGGTAGTTGACACAGTGTAACACTGTCGTAATGCATGGTAGTTGACACTGTGTAACACTGTCGTAATGCATGGTAGTTGACACAGTGTAACACTGTCGTAATGCATGGTAGTTGACACAGTGTAACACTGTCGTAATGCATGGTAGTTGACACTGTGTAACACTGTCGTAATGCATGGTAGTTGACACAGTGTAACACTGTTGTAATGCATGGTAGTTGACACTGTGTAACACTGTCGTAATGCATGGTAGTTGACACAGTGTAACACTGTCGTAATGCATGGTAGTTGACACAGTGTAACACTGTCGTAATGCATGGTAGTTGACACTGTGTAACACTGTCGTAATGCATGGTAGTTGACACAGTGTAACACTGTCGTAATGCATGGTAGTTGACACTGTGTAACACTGTCATGTGTAATGCATGGTAGTTGACACAGTGTAACACTGTCGTAATGCATGGTAGTTGACACAGTGTAACACTGTCGTAATGCATGGTAGTTGACACTGTGTAACACTGTCGTAATGCATGGTAGTTGACACAGTGTAACACTGTCGTAATGCATGGTAGTTGACACTGTGTAACACTGTCGTAATGCATGGTAGTTGACACAGTGTAACACTGTCGTAATGCATGGTAGTTGACACAGTGTAACACTGTCGTAATGCATGGTAGTTGACACGTGTAACACTGTCGTAATGCATGGTAGTTGACACAGTGTAACACTGTCGTAATGCATGGTAGTTGACACTGTGTAACACTGTCGTAATGCATGGTAGTTGACACAGTGTAACACTGTCGTAATGCATGGTAGTTGACACTGTGTAACACTGTCGTAATGCATGGTAGTTGACACTGTGTAACACTGTCGTAATGCATGGTAGTTGACACTGTGTAACACTGTCGTAATGCATGGTAGTTGACACTGTGTAACACTGTCGTAATGCATGGTAGTTGACACAGTGTAACACTGTCGTAATGCATGGTAGTTGACACAGTGTAACACTGTCGTAATGCATGGTAGTTGACACTGTGTAACACTGTCGTACTTCATGGTAGTTGACACTGTGTAACACTGTCGTAATGCATGGTAGTTGACACAGTGTAACACTGTCGTAATGCATTGTAGTTGACACTGTGTAACACTGTCGTAATGCATGTTCTTCTTCTTCTTGTAGGTTCGCCGGTATGTCCGGCCCGGGTCTTCTCCAAATGGTGACCCGGCCACGTACTGCATGAGTTGACACAGTGTAACACTGTCGTACTGCATGAGTTGACACAGTGTAACACTGTCGTACTGCATGAGTTGACACAGTGTAACACTGTCGTACTGCATGAGTTGACACAGTGTATCACTGTCGTACTGCATGAGTTGACACAGTGTAACACTGTCGTACTGCATGAGTTGACACAGTGTAACACTGTCGTACTGCATGAGTTGACACAGTGTAACACTGTCGTACTGCATGAGTTGACACAGTGTAACACTGTCGTACTGCATGAGTTGACACAGTGTAACACTGTCGTACTGCATGAGTTGACACAGTGTAACACTGTCGTACTGCATGAGTTGACACAGTGTAACACCGTCGTACTACCTGGAGTCTACCTGGAGAGAATTCCAGGGGTCAACGCCCCCGCGGCCCGGTCTGTGACCAGGCCTCCTGTTGGACCAGAGCCTGATCAACCAGGCTGTTACTGCTGGCCGCACGCAGTCCAACGTACGAACCACAGCCCAGCTGATCAGGTACCGACTTGAGGTGCCTGTCCAGTGCCTGCTTGAAGACAGCCAGGGGCTTGTTGGTAATCCCCCTGATGTACGCTGCACATAATAATAATAATAATAATAATAATAATAATACTTTATTTAGACATTGTACAATTATATATGGTAGATATAGTTATACATAGTAATTACATAGTTATTACTTAGTTATTAATGAGATGTACATGCCAAAAGCCCCTAATATGCTGTGCATTGCGGGCATTCTTAGGACTACTTAATTCTAGACTACATGGTAAAAAGTTATGGTTGATAATTTATAAAATAAGTAAAGTGGCATATCTAAGTTATAAAGTTTGAAGATAAGTTGAACATATCAATTAATTGTAGCAATGCAACTAATTGAGTGAGATAACAATTTAGAACAATTAATTGCATTGCAGTTAGTTTACGTGGTCATTATAATGTAAGTGTTGTGGAAATAATTAGCTAAGTATGTAATATTCATAACAGGTTTTACATTCAATTGATTAGTCAGGTTTTTACGTTTGATTATTCTACTTTGCTGGGAATGTTTGATATTGAGCAATTAGCTTTGGGTGAGAAGGTGGTTTTTTGGCATCGTTTTGAATTGGGGTACAGGTAGGGTTTCTTTGGCAATGACAGGTAATGAATTCCAAATTTTCGTGCCTTTTATATGCATTGAGTTTTTACATAGTGTTAGATGGACACGGGGAACATCGAGGAGTGATCTGTGTCTAGTGTTATGGTCATGTGTCCTGTTAAAATTGGTAAGGAGAAGTTTGAGTGGTGGGTTAGTATTTGCATAGAGTGTTCTATGTATGTAATAGGCACAGTAAAAAATATGGATGTCTTGTATGGTGAGTAAGTTTAGGTTTTTGAATATTGGTGGAGTATGTTGTCTGGAGTGTGAATGTGTTATTATTCTAACTGCTGCCTTTTGTTGTGTTATTAGTGGTCTGAGATGAGTTATTGATGTAGAGCCCCATGCACAGATTCCACAGGTGAGGTAGGGGTAAATGAGTGAGTGATATAGGGTAAGGAGAGCTGGTTGTGGAACATAGTACCGAATCTTGGATAGTATTCCCACGGTCTTTGAGACTTTCTTGGAGATTTGTTGTATATGAGTCTGAAATTTGAGGCCAAAAAAAAAAGATATCCACAAACAGAACAATCAAGCTAACAAAACCAGATGAACCCCTACTCCCACCTATTGAAACAGCAAACAAACTTAATGTTTTCTTCTCCACCATAGGTAAAAAGCTGGCAAGCAAAATCCCAAGTTCAAATACTCCACCTAACGACTATCTCACTGGCACCTATCCGAACACACTATTCACAGCCTGGCTGGTCAGGTACCGACTTTAGGTGCCTGTCCAGTGCCTGCTTGAAGACAGTCAGGGGTTTGTTGGTAATCCCCCTGATGTATGTTGGGAGGCAGTTGAACAATCTTGGGCCCCTGACACTTATTGTGTTGTCCCTCAACGTGCTAGTGGCACTCCTGCTCTTCATTGGGGGGATGTTACATCGCCTGCCGAGTCTTTTGCTTTCGTAGGGAGTGATTTTCTTGTGCAAGTTTGGTACTAATCCCTCGAGAATTTTCCATGTGTATATAATAATGTATATCTCCCGCCTGCATTCTAGAGAGTACAGGTTTAGGAACTTCAAGCGTTCCCAGTAATTGAGGTGGTTTATCGCAGTTATGCGTGCCGTGAAGGTTCTCTGCACATTTTCAAGGTCAGCAATTTCACCCGCCTTGAAAGGTGCAGTTAGTGTGCAGCAATATTCCAACCTAGATAGAACAAGCGACCTGAAAAGTGTCAACATGGGCTTTGCATCCCTGGTTTTGAAGGTTCTCATTATCCATCCTGTCATTTTTCGAGCAGATGCAATTGGTACGGTGTTATAGTCCTTGAAGGTGAGATCCTCTGACATGATCACTCCCAGGTCTTTGACATTAGTTTTTCGCTCTATTGTGTTGTTTGAATTAGTTTTGTACTCCAATGAGATTTTAATTTCTTCACTTTTTCCGTATCTGAGTAATTGAAATTTCTCATCATTGAACTTCATATTGTTTTCTGCAGCTTATTTAAAGATTTGGTTTATGTCTGCTTGGAGTCTTGCAGTGTCTTCAACGGTGGACACTGTCATACAGATGCGTGTGTCATCTGCAAAGGAAGACACAGCACTGTGGCTTATATCCCTGTCAATGTCTGATATGAGGATGAGGAACAGGATGGGATCAAGTACTGTGCCTTGTGGAACAGAGCTTTTCACAGTAGCTGCCTCAGACTTTACTCTGTTGACTACTACTCTTTGTGTTCTACTTGTTAGGAAATTATAGATCCATCTACCAACTTTTCCTGTTATACCTTTATCACGCATTTTGTGTGCTATTACACCATGGTCACACTTGTCAAAGGCTTTTGCAAAGTCTGTGTATATAACATCTGCATTTTGTTTGTCTTCTAGAGCATCCAGGACCTTGTCGTAGTGGTCCAGTAGTTGGGACAGACAGGAGCGGCCTGCTCTAAACCCATGCTGCCCTGGGTTGTGCAATTGATGAGTATCAAGATGAGTGGCGATCTTGCTTCTTAGAACCCTTTCAAAGATTTTTATGATATGGGACGTTAGCGCTATTGGTCTTTAGTTCTTTGCTATTGCTTTACTGCCCCCTTTGTGGAGTGGGGCTATGTCTGTTGTTTTTAGTAACTGCGGGACGACCCCAGTGTCCATGCTCCCTCTCCATAGGATGGTAAAAGCACGTGATAGGGGCTTCTTGCAGTTCTTGATGAACACGGAGTTCCATGAGTCTGGGCCTGGAGCGGAGTGCATGGGCCTGTCATTTATTGCCTTTTCGAAGTCATTTGGCGTCGTAGTGATGTCAGATAGGCATGCATCTGTCAAGTTCTGTGGCACTCTCATAAAAAAATCATTTAGGTCTTCGATTTTCAGTCTGGTTAGTGGCTCGCTAAAAACTGAATCATACTCGGACTTAAGTAACTCACTTATTTCCTTGCTGTCATCTGTGTAGGACCCATCCCGTTTAAGTAGGAGCCCAATATTGGATGTTGTTCTCGACTTTGATTTTGCATAAGAAAAGAAATACTTTGGGTTTCTTTCAAATTAATTTATAGCTTTTTGTTCTTCCTGCGTTTCTTGATTCATGTAGGATTCCTTTAGTTTTAATTCGATGTTTGCTATTTCTCTGACTGCATGATAATTGACAACAGTGTAACACTGTCGTACTGGACATGATAGTTGACACAGTGTAACACTGTCCTACTGCATGGTAGTTGACAACAGTGTAACACTGTCGTACTGCATGATAGGTGACAACAGTGTAACACTGTCGTACTGCACATGATAGTTGACACAGTGTAACACTGTCGTACTGCATGATAGTTGACAACAGTGTTACACTATCGTACTGCATGATAGTTGACAACAGTGTAACACTGTCGTACTGCACATGATAGTTGATACAGTGTAACACTGTCGTACTGCATGATAGTTGACAGTGTAACACTGTCGTACTGAATGATAGTTGACAGTGTAACACTGTCGTACTGCACATGATAGTTTATACAGTGTAACACTGTCGTACTGCACATGATAGTTTATACAGTGTAACACTGTCGTACTGCATGATAGTTGACAGTGTGTAAAGAAATTGGAGCACGCATCAATAACTGAGCCTCTACCCTTCAGACAGAACTGTTTGCCATACTCCTTGCACTCAAATGCGTCCATGTATCTAAGGTTGACTTTCTAATTGTAACTGATTCTCTGTCATCCATAAATGCTCTCAACTCATCAAGTATAACTTGTAACATGCTTGTGTCAGAAGCCAGACACAGGTATGGTAGGATTCTGGATAGTAGAGTCAGAGTGCACATGCTGTGGATTCCATCTCACATTGGTCTTCAGATGCATGATAGAACTGATAAATTGGCTAAGTTTTATGCTTTCAAAGAGGGGGTAGATTACAATCTTGGCTTGTCAGTTAGCAGTTTGAGAACAATAATACGAAAAGAACTTCAACTGAATTTTATTGACTTAAGACTCAGAGAGATTGACACCAGTCAGTCCATCTATCATCATTCTATCATGCAGGAGGAGCCACATGTCTATGGTGCATCCAACAAAATAAGCAGACTCTTGGATGTCACCACCGCCCGCCTCCGGCTGGGTTACAAGTATCTTTGGCAGGTTAAATCCCCACCACCAGATGTAGACCAAACAAAATGTAAACTTTGTCAGTTGGATTATTGTCACACCCTGCGTCATTATGTACTTGAGTGCGACAAAATTAATGAATTCAGAGACAACTCACTCAGAAATGTTCAAGATATGTCAAAGTATTTTATTCACAGTGGTATATTACAGATATTCTGGAAAAATACCGTGACTTTGCTCCCTGTAAGTAAAGCATTGTCACGTGTGTTAGTTACCATTTTGTCCTAGGCACATGTCAATTAGACACTAGGCCTGTTGTATGTATGTGTGTGTATGTGTGTGTAAGGAAACGCTTCGAAATGTTTCTGCCCCACCGGGAATTGAACCCGGCCCCTCCGTGCGTGAAGCAAGAGCTTTACCACTGGGCCACCGGGGGCGTATAATGTGTGTTTGTGTGTGTGTGCGTGTTGATTGCCATTTTGTCTACGCACATGTCGATTGTGCATACAGTTGTGACCGGGTGTAGACTAGTGAATTGTTCATTGCTTTATAATTTGTTCATGATTGTAACCATGTATAAACGTAAGTAAGTAAATTTACTTACATGTTGCATTACCTTTGTAACTTGTGAGTTCATTATCTTTGTAGCTTGTTAGTTCATTACCTTTGTAACTTGTTCAGCTTTCAAAACTTTGGGGTCCAGTCCCTGGACCCATTATGTACCTCTGTAATCTTTTGACTACCGCCCACAGGATGGGTATGGGGTGCATAATAAAGATATCAAACTAAGTAACACTGTCGTACTGCATGATAGTTGACAGTGTAACACTGTCGTACTGCATGATAGTGGACAACAGTGTAACACTGTCGTACTGCATGATAGTTGACAACAGTTAACACTGTCGTACTGCATGATAGTTGACAACAGTGTAACACTGTCGTACTGCATGGTAGTTGACAGACTGTAACACTGTCGTACAGCATGATGGTTGAGTGTAACACTGTCGTACTGCATGATAGTTGACAGTGTAACACTGTCGTACTGCATGATAGTTGACAGTGTAACACTGTCGTACTGCATGATAGTTGACAGTGTAACACTGTCGTACTGCATGAGAGTTGACAACAGTGTAACACTGTCGTACTGCATGGTAGTTGACAACAGTGTAACACTGTCGTACTGCATGATAGTTGACAACTGTAAACACTGTCGTACTGCATTATAGTTGACAATAGTGTAACACTGTCGTACTGCATGGTGGTTGACAGTGTAACACTGTCGTACTGCATGATAGTTGACTGTGTAACACTGTCGTACTGCATGAGAGTTAACAACAGTGTAACACTGTCGTACTGCATGGTAGTTGACAACAGTGTAACACTGTCGTACTGCATGATAGTTGACAACAGTGTAACACTGTCGTACTGCATGGTAGTTGACAACAGTGTAACACTGTCGCAATGCATGATACTTGACAACAGTGTAACACTGTCGCAATGCATGATACTTGACAACAGTGTAACACTGTCGTACTGCATGATAGTTGACAACAATGTAACACTGTCGTACTGCATGGTAGTTGACAGTGTAACACTGTCGTACTGCATGATAGTTGACAGTGTAACACTGTCGTACTGCATGATAGTTGACAGTGTAACACTGTTGTACTGCATGATAGTGGACAACAGTGTAACACTGTCGTATTGCATGATACTTGACAACAGTGTAACACTGTCGTACTGCATGGTAGTTGACACAGTGTAACACTGTCGTACTGCATGGTAGTTGACACAGTGTAACACTGACGTACACCATGATAGTTGACAGTGTACCACTGTCGTACTGCATGATAGTTGACAACAGTGTAACACTGTCGTACTGCATGGTAGTTGACAACAGTGTAACACTGTCGCACTGCATGATAGTTGACAACAGTGTAACACTGTCGCACTGCATGATAGTTGACAACAGTGTAACACTGTCGTACTGCATGATAGTTGACAACAGTGTAACAATATCGTCGTGCATGGTAGTTGACACAGTGTAACACTGTCGTACTGCATGGTAGTTGAAAAGTGTAACACTGTCGTACTGCATGGTAGTTGACTCAGTGTAACACTGTCGAACTGCACATGATAGTTGACACGGTGTAACACTGTCGCACTGCATGATGGTTGACAGTGTGACACTGTCGTACTGCATGATAGTTGACAGAGTAACACTGTCGTACTGCATGATAGTTGACAGTGTAACACTGTCGTACTGCATGAGAGTTGACAACAGTTTAACACTGTAGTACTGCATGGTAGTTGACAACAGTGTAACACTGTCGTACTGCATGATAGTTGACAACTGTTAACACTGTCGTACTGCATGATAGTTTACAACAGTGTAACACTGTCGTACTGCATGGTAGTTGACACAGTGTAACACTGTGTACTGCATGGTAGTTGACACAGTGTAACACAGTCGTACTGCATGATAGTTGACAGTGTAACACTGTCGAACTGCATGACAGTTGACAACAGTGTAACACTGTCGTACTGCATGGTAGTTGACAACAGTTTAACACTGTCGTACTGCATGATAGTTGACAATAGTGTAACACTGTCATACTGCATGGTAGTTGACAGTGTAACACTGTCGTACTGCATGATAGTTGACAGTGTAACACTGTTGTACTGCATGATAGGGGACAACAGTGTAACACTCTCGTATTGCATGATGGTTGACAGTGTAACACTGTCGTACTGCATGATAGTTGACAATGTAACACTGTTGTACTGGATGGTAGTTGACAACAGTGTAACACTGTCGCACTGCATGATACTTGACAACAGTGTAACACTGTCGTACTGCATGATAGTTGACAACAGTGTAACACTGTCGTACTGCATGGTAGTTGACAGTGTAACACTGTCGTACTGCATGATAGTTGACAGTGTAACACTGTTGTACTGCATGATAGGGGACAACAGTGTAACACTCTCGTATTGCATGATGGTTGACAGTGTAACACTGTCGTACTGCATGATAGTTGACAATGTAACACTGTCGTACTGCATGATAGTTGACAACAGTGTAACACTGTTGTACTGGATGGTAGTTGACAACAGTGTAACACTGTCGCACTGCATGATAGTGGACAACAGTGTAACACGGTCGTATTGCATGATACCTGACAACAGTGTAACACTGTCGTACTGCATGGTAGTTGACACAGTGTAACACTGTCGTACTGCATGGTAGTTGACACAGTGTAACACTGTTGTACTGCATGATAGTTGACAGTGTAACACTGTCGTACTGCATGACAGTTGACAACAGTGTAACACTGTCGTACTGCATGGTAGTTGACACAGTGTAACACTGTCGTACTGCATGGTAGTTGACACAGTGTAACACTGTCGTCCTGCATGATAGTTGACAGTGTAACACTGTCGTACTGCATGACAGTTGACAACAGTGTAACACTGTCGTACTGCATGGTAGTTGACAACAGTGTAACACTGCACACGCCCCGATGGCATGGTGGCTAGCGCTCTTGCTTCACGTACGGAGGGCTCGGGTTCAATTCCCGGCGGGGCCGAAACATTTCGAAGTGTTTCTCTACACACGCCCTGATGGCATGGTGGCTAGCGCTCTTGCTTCACGCACGGAGGGCTCGGGTTTAATTCCCGGCGGGGCCGAAACATTTCGAAGTGTTTCGTTACACACACACACACATACATACATACAACAGGCCTAGTGTCTAATCGACATGTGCCTAGGACAAAATGGTAACTAACTGTCGTACTGCATGATAGTTGACAACAGTGTAACACTGTCGCACTGCATGATAGTTGACAACAGTGCAACACTGTCGTACTGCAATGTAGTTGACACAGTGTAACACTGTCGTACTGCATGATAGTTGACAGTGTAACACTGTCGTATTGCATGATATTTGACAGTGTAACACCGTCGTACTGCATGATAGTTGAATGTGTAACACTGTCGTACTGCATGGTAGTTGACAACAGTGTAACACTGTCGTACTGCATGGTAGTTGACACAGTGTAACACTGTCGTACTGCATGGTAGTTGACAACAGTGTAACACTGTCTTACTGCATGATAGTTGAATACAGTGTAACACTGTCGTACTGCATGATAGTTGACAACAGTGTAGCACTGTCGTACTGCATGATAGTTGACAACAGTGTAACACTGTCGTACTGCATGGTAGTTGACACAGTGTAACACTGTCGTACTGCATGATAGTTGACAAGTGTAGCACTGTCGTACTGTATGATAGTTGACAACAGTGTAACACTGTCGTACTGCATAATAGTTGACAGTGTAACACTGTCGTACTGCATGGTAGTTGACAACAGTGTAACACTGTCGTACTGCATGATAGTTGACAATAGTGTTACACTGTCGTACTGCACATGATAGTTGACAACAGTGTAACACTGTCGTACTGCATGATAGTTGACACAGTGCAACACTGTCGTACTGCACATGATAGTTGACACAGTGTAACACTGTCGTACTGCATGATAGTTGACAACAGTGTAACACTGTCGTACTGCATGATAGTTGACAACAGTGTAACACTGTCGTACTGCATGGTAGTTGACACAGTGTAACACTGTCGTACTGCATGATAGTTGACAAGTGTAGCACTGTCGTACTGTATGATAGTTGACAACAGTGTAACACTGTCATACTGCATAATAGTTGACAGTGTAACACTGTCGTACTGCATGGTAGTTGACACAGTGTAACACTGTCGTACTGCATGGTAGTTGACAATAGTGTTACACTGTCGTACTGCACATGATAGTTGACAACAGTGTAACACTGTCGTACTGCATGATAGTTGACACAGTGCAACACTGTCGTACTGCACATGATAGTTGACACAGTGTAACACTGTCGTACTGCATGATAGTTGACACAGTGTAACAATATGTTAGGAAGTATTTCTTCAGTCATATAGTGGTCGGGAAGTGGAATAGCTTGGGAAGCGATGTAGTGGAGGCAGGTTCCATACATAGCTTTAAGAAGAGGTATGATAAAGCTCATGGAGCAGGGAGCGTGACCCAGTAGCGGCCAGTGAAGTGGCGGGGCCAGGAGCTATGAATCGACCCCTGCAACCACAACTAGGTGAGTACTGTCGTACTGCATGATAGTTGACAGTGTAACACTGTCGTACTGCACATGATAGTTGACACAGTGTAAGACTATCGTACTGCACATGATAGTTGACACAGTGTAACACTGTCGTACTGCATGATAGTTGCTGTCACATTCCAGTGTCGTCGGCCGGAAGGAAGGAAGGAAGGAAAGAATGAAGGAAGGAAAGAAGGAAGGAAGGAAGGAAGGAAAGAAGGAAGGAAGGAAGGAAGGAAATAAGGAAGGAAGGAAGGAAGGAAAGAAGGAAGGAAGGAAAGAAGGAAGGAAGGAAGGAAGGAAAAAGGAAGGAAGGAAGGAAATAAGGAAGGAAGGAATTAAGGAGAGAAGGAAGGAAGGAAAGAACGAAAGAAGGAAGGAAGGGAGGAAAGAATGAAGGAATGAAGGAAGGAAGGAAGGAAAGAAGGAAGGAAAGAAGGAAGGATGGAAGGAAGGAAGGAAGGAAAGAAAGAAGGAAGGAAGGAAAGAAGGAAGGAAGGAAGGAAGGAAAGAACGAAGGAAGGAAGGAAAGGAAGGAAGGAAGGAAAGAAGGAAGGAAAGAAGTAAGGAAAGAAGGAAGGAAAGAAGGAAGGAAAGAAGTAAGAAAGGAAGGAAGGAAGGAAGGAAAAAAGTAAGAAAGGAAGGAAAGAAGGAAGGAACAAATTCACCTTAACAAATTCACCTTAAACCAGCAAATAGTGGAGCCCACAAGATTAGAGAATACGCTGGACCTCATCTTCACCAACAATGATGATCTGATACGAAATGTCATTATATCAAAAACAATATACTCAGATCACAACTTAATAGAGGTCCAGACATGCATGCGGGGAGCCCCAGATCAACAAAATGTGATCAGCCGCGAGGGAGCTTTCTCCAAATTCAACTTCAATAACAAAAACATAAGGTGGGACCAAGTAAACCAAGTCCTAAATGATATAAACTGGGAAGATTGCCTAAGCATCACGGATCCCAACCTATGTCTAGAACAAATTAACTCTGTGGTACTCGAGGTTTGCTCAAGGCAAATTCCCTTAAGGAAAAGGAAGAGAAGATGCAAACTAGAAAGAGAGAGGCGCTCCCTATACAGGCGAAGGCAAAGAATAACGGAGCGGCTACAGGAGGCCAATATCTCTGAAATACGTAGGGAGACACTAGTCAGAGAAATAGCAAACATTGAATTAAAACTAAAGGAATCTTACAGGAATCAAGAGACACGGGAAGAACAAAAAGCCATAAATGAAATTGAAAGAAACCCAAAGTATTTCTTTTCCTATGCAAAATCAAAGTCGAGAACAACAACCAGTATTGGGCCCCTACTTAAACGGGATGGGTCCTACACAGATGACAGCAAGGAAATGAGTGAGTTACTTAAGTCCCAGTATGACTCAGTTTTTAGCGAGCCACTAACCAGACTGAAAATCGAAAACCTAAATGAATTTTTTATGAGAGTGCCACAGAATTTGACAGACGCATGCATTTCTGACATCACCACGACGCCAAATGACTTCGAAAAGGCAATAAATGACATGCCCATGCACTCTGCTCCAGGCCCAGACTCATGGAACTCCGTATTCATCAAGAACTACAAGAAGCCCCTATCACATGCTTTTAACATCTTGTGGAGAGGAAGCATGGACACTGGGATCGTCCCGCAACTACTAAAAACAACAGACATAGCCCCGCTCCACAAAGGGGGCAGTAAAGCAATAGCAAAGAACTACAGACCAATAGCGCTAACGTCTCATATCATAAAAATCTTTGAAAGGGTTCTAAGAAGCAAGCTCGCCACCCATCTTGATACCCATCAATTGCACAACCCAGGACAGCATGGGTTTAGAGCAGGCCGCTCCTGTCTGTCCCAACTACTCGACCACTACGACAAGGTCTTGGATGCTCTAGAAGATAAACAGAATGCAGATGTTATATACACAGATTTTGCAAAAGCCTTTGACAAGTGTGACCATGGTGTAATAGCACACAAAATGCGTGATAAAGGAATAACAGGAAAAGTTGGTAGATGGATCTATAATTTCCTAACATGTAGAACACAAAGAGTAGTAGTCAACAGAGTAAAGTCTGAGGCAGCTACTGTGAAAAGCTCTGTTCCACAAGGCACAGTACTTGCTCCCATCTTAATCCTCATCCTCATATCAGATATTGACAGGGATATAAGCGACAGTGCTGTGTCTTCCTTTGCAGATGACACCCGAATCTGTATGACAGTGTCCACCGTTGAAGACACGGCTAGACTCCAAGCAGACATAAACCAAATCTTTAAATGGGCTGCAGAAAACAATATGAAGTTCAATGATGAGAAATTTCAATTACTCAGATACGGAAAACGTGAAGACATTAAAATCTCATCGGAGTACATATGATCAGTTTTGCTGATGATATAATGATTCACACCATCGGATTCTCTAACACCCAAAACATCCTTAACCATGTACTAGCCTCGTGTCAGGACCTGGGTTTGATAATCTCTACTGATAAAACAAAGATACTCAATAGGCGTCCTCCTCGACAGAGAGGCACAGTTCGCCAGATCCAGTTGCATGATGGGTCTCTTCTAGAATATATAAACAGATACAGGTATCTAGGCTTTGAGGTCCCACTACTTGGACCTGTTGTAACGAGACTTTGTCGTCAATACAAAGAAAGGCTGAGAGCACTTAGAGTTGTGGCAGGGTTTCACCCCAGGTATGGTGCTAATGTTAAAATTGTGAAAATGATGTATCTTGCTTATATTAGATCATTAGTTGATTATGCTGCCCCACTACTTGCTCTTGTGTCTGACTGGAAGCTTGGAGGGCTGGAAAAACTGCAGAACGAAGCAATGAGGATCATTTTAGGATGCCCTCGTACTGCCAAAATTTTAAATATGCAGAAAGAACTTGATATTCCAAGCATCAGAGATCGTGTTACTGAAAGAAATATCCTAATTGGGGTTAATATGCTCAGGCAAGCCCATTCAAACCCATGCACAGAAGCCCTCCAAACTTTCCTCAGCACTGGTGAACATCCCTCCAGATGGATCGAAAAAACTGGAACCGACCTCCGCATGAATCAGATACATGATCTGTGGCAAGTAAGGCAACAGCGGCACTTCTCCACTCCATGGAATATTACCCCATTCCAAACTACCATCCCTCCATTTCCCCCCAAACTACTTCTTAAATCACAACCAAAGCTTCGCCTTGAAGCCAAACATGATGCCTTAAACTGTATTGATAATTTAGCCAAACAGCACACTCTCTCACAAATTATTTACGTTGATGGTTCTGTTCACCAATCCACTGGTGCAGCTAGTAGTGCTGCTGTTGTCATACAGAGTGATGGCTCTCTTAAAGAAATTGGAGCACGCATCAATAACTGGGCCTCTACCCTTCAGACAGAACTGTTTGCCATACTCCTTGCACTCAAATGCGTCCATGTATCTAAGGTTAACTCTCTAATTGTAACTGATTCTCTGTCATCCATAAATGCTCTCAACTCATCAAGTATAACTTGTAGCATGCTCGTGTCAGAAGCCAGGCACAGGTATGGTAGGATTCTGCATAGTAGAGTCAGAGTGCACATGCTGTGGATTCCATCTCACATTGGTCTTCAGATGCATGATAGAACTGATAAATTGGCTAAGTTTTATGCTTTCAAAGAGGGGATAGATTACAATCTTGGCTTGTCAGTTAGCAGTTTGAGAACAATAATACGAAAAGAACTTCAACTGAATTTTATTTACTTAAGACTCAGGGAGTTTGACACCAGTCAGTCCATCTATCATCATTCTATCATGCAGGAGGAGCCACATGTCTATGGTGCATCCAACAAAATAAGCAGACTCTTGGATGTCACTACCGCCCGCCTCCGTCTGGGTTACAAGTATCTTTGGCAGGTTAAATCCCCACCACCAGATGTAGACCAAACAAGATGTAAACTTTGCCAGTTGGATTATTGTCACACCCTGTGTCATTATGTATTGGAGTGCGATAAAATTAATGAATTCAGAGACTACTCATTCAGAAATGTTCAAGATATGTCAAAGTATTTTATCCACAGTGGTATATTACAGACCATTCTGGAAAAATACCCTGACTTTGCTCCCTGTAAATAAAGCATTGACACGTGTGTGTGTGTGTGTGTATGTACATGTGTGTATGTGTATGTGTGTATGTATATACATGTATGTGTGTGTGTGTGTATATATGTATGTGTATATGTATATGTGTGTGTGTGTGACCCAACAATTAAAATTTGCACCAATAACTCATTACAGTTGTGGCTGGGTGTAGACTAATAGATTGCTCATTGCTTTATAATTTGTTCATGAGTGCAACCATGTACAGACGTAAGTAAATTTACTTACATGATTCATTACCTTGTAACTAGTGAATTAATTACCATTGTACCTTGTTCAGCTATCAAAACTTTGGGGCCCAGTTTCTGGACCCTATATATACCTCTGTAATCTGCAAATACCTTTGTAACTTGTCATGATTGTTACCATCTGAGTTCATTACCTTTGTAACTTGCTCAGCTATCAAACTTTGAGGTCCAGTCCCTGGACCCATTATGTACCTCTGTAATCTTTTGACTACCGCCCACAGGATGGGTATAGGGTGCATAATAAAGATATCAAATCAATCAGTACAAAACTAATTCCAACCACACAATAAAGCGAAAAACTAATGTCAAAGACCTGGGAGTGATCATGTCAGACGATCTCACCTTCAAGGACCATAACAAAGTAGCAATTGCATCTGCTCGAAAAATGACAGGATGGATAATGAGAACCTTCAAAACCAGGGATGCCAAACCCATGTTGACACTTTACAGATCGCTTGTTCTATCTAGGCTGGAATATTGCTGCACACTAACGTCACCTTTCAAGGCGGGTGAAATTGCTGACCTTGAAAATGTGCAGAGAACCTTCACCGCACGCATAAGTGCGATAAACCACCTCAACTACTGGGAATGCTTGAAGTTCCTAAACCTGTACTCTCTAGAACGCAGGCGGGAGAGATACATTATTATATACACATGGAAAATTCTCGAGGGCTTAGTACCAAACTTGCACACAAAAATCACTCCCTACGAAAGCAAAAGACTCGGCAGGCGATGCAACATCCCCCCAATGAAGAGCAGGGGTGCCACTAGCACTTTGAGGGACAACACAATAAGTGTCAGGGGCCCAAGATTGTTCAACTGCCTCCCAGCATACATCAGGGGGATTACCAACAAACCCCTGGCTGTCTTCAAGCAGGCACTGGACAGGCACCTAAAGTCGGTACCTGACCAGCCGGGCTGTGGTTCGTACGTTGGACTGCGTGCGGCCAGCAGTAACAGCCTGGTTGATCAGGCTCTGGTCCAACAGGAGGCCTGGTCAAGGACCGGGCCGCGGGGGCGTTGACCCCTGAAAATCTCTCCAGGTAGACTCCTGGAGGGAAGGAAAAAAGGAAGGAAGGAAAGGAAGGAAAGAAGGAAGGAAGGAAAGAAGGAGTGAAGGAAAGAAGGAATGAAGGAAGGAAGGAAGGAAGGAAGGGGGTTAGTAACCCAGGACAACCTAAGAAAGCGAGGCAGTGTGGCTTATTCTCCCTGTGGACCTGAGGTCCTGGACGTCCCCAGGATGCCACCTACAACCGTCACCTAACACCCAGGTACCTACTTACCAACACCTCCTATAACAATCGGTGCCATTTACCGGATGCCTCATACTAACATAACAAATTTTAGCGATAAATTAAAGACACTAATAACACACAACCAAATGAACAAGCACCACCTTCTCATAGCTGGAGACTTCAACATTAACCTTGGCCTCACAGATGACCAGCCAGTAACTGACTTCATCAACAATATAAACAACACACTTTTTATACCAACTATTACTAAACCAACCAGGCTGACTGAGACAAGAGCAACCATAATTGACCATATATGGACCAATATACTAGCCCCCTTAAATCAGGGATAATTACAGACAGCACTACAGACCACTACCCCACCTTCCTCTTAACAAACATTAATAAACCACCACTGGAGTACAACAAAGTTTACTTTAGACTTCATGATGAGGCCTCCATAAGTAACTTCACAGCAGAGCTAGGGTTGGTTGACTGGCCTACTGAATTCATCAGTGCCAATGGTATCGATGATTGGACAGACATATTTCTTAATAAATTACTCAGACTATACAACAAAAATGTCCCATAAAAATGAAACAGATTACGAACAAACGGCTAGGTTGCCCATGGCTAACTAACAGCATACTAAGATCCATTGATAAGAAACATCAATATGAAAAGCAATATAGACAGGGCCTAATACACAAAAATACTATTAAACACTATGCATCAGTTCTCACCAAACTAATAAGAAAGGCCAAGCAATTGTACTATTCCAACAGATTCACCAAACAAGAAGAGATATAAAAAATACCTTGAAAACACTCTCTCAAATTCTGGGCATCCATAAACTGAAAAAAACCTAGGGATATTGTCCTAACTAAACCGAATAAAACAACTACAGCCTATTGATACAGCTAACAAGTTAAATGACTTCTTCTCAACCATAGGATCAAATCTCGCCAGTAAAATTCCTGGTACCAATGCCCAAGCAAGTGATTACTTAGATGGAAATTTCCCAATCTCCTTCTATCTTACACCTACCGAACCCACTGAAGTCACTATGATTATAAAGTCACTTAAGAATAAATCAGGGAATCTATCTCAAGTCCCACCACTATTGTACAAGCGAGCGGCTCATGTCCTCTCGCCAGCTATTTCACTACTTTTTAACAAATCACTAGAAACTAGCACTTTCCTGACACCCCTCAAGACAGCAAGGGTTACACCAATTCTCATAGGTGGTGACCCCACAGATGTAAATAATTACAGGCCAATCTCAAATTTACCGTAGCTATCCAAAATTTTTGAGAAACTCGTGCGTTCACCAATCCACTGGTGCAGCTGGTAGTGCTGTTGTTGTCATACAGAGTGATGGCTCTCTTAAAGAAATTGGAGCACGCATCAATAACTGGGCCACTACCCTTCAGACAGAACTGTTTGCCATACTCCTCGCACTCAAATGCGCCCATGTATCTAAGGTTGACTCTCGAATTGTAACTGATTCTCTGTCATCCATAAATGCTCTCAACTCATCAAGTATAACTTGTAGCATGCTTGTGTCAGAAGCCAGACACAGGTATGGTAGGATTCTGGATAGTAGAGTCAGAGTGCACATGCTGTGGATTCCATTTCACATTGGTCTTCAGATGCATGATAGAACTGATATGCTTTCAAAGAGGGGGTAGATTACAATCTTGGCTTGTCAGTTAGCAGTTTGAGAACAATAATACGAAAAGAACTTCAACTGAATTTTATTGACTTAAGACTCAGGGGGATTGACACCAGTCAGTCCATCTATCATCATTCTATCATGCAGGAGGAGCCACATGTCTATGGTGCATCCAACAAAATAAGCAGACTCTTGGATGTCACTACAAATTTGCTTGTAACAGATAAGTGAACTGTAGATATAAATCCAAATTAATTTCCATGAACGTGCCTATCTGTGCTCATGATAATGCGAGCACAGATGGGCATGTTTGTGGAGCAACTTGCAATGTGAACAGACTGACTGATGTTGTAGTGACCAGGCTTAGGCTTGGAAACAAGTACTTCTGACAGTTTGGGAGACACAGATGATGATCAAACTAAATGCAAATTATGTGATCAGGCATATGGTCACTGTATTGAACACTATCTACCTGGAGTCTACCTGGAGAGAATTCCAGGGGTCAACGCCCCCACGGCCCGGTCTGTGACCAGGCCTCCTGTTGGACCAGAGCCTGATCAACCAGGCTGTTACTGCTGGGCGCACGCAGTCCAACGTACGAACCACAGCCCGGCTGATCAGGTACCGACTTGAGGTGCCTGTCCAGTGCCTGCTTGAAGACAGCCAGGGGCTTGTTGGTAATCCCCCTGATGTATGCTGGGAGGCAGTTGAACAATCTTGGGCCCCTCACACTTATTGTGTTGTCCCTCAACGTGCTAGTGGCACCCTGCTCTTCATTGGGGGATGTTACATCGCCTGCCGAGTCTTTGCTTTCGTACGGAGTGATTTTTGTGTGCAAGTTTGGTACCAAGCCCTCGAGAATTTTCCATCTGTATATAATAATGTATCTCTCCCGCCTGCGTTCTAGAGAGTACAGGTTTAGGAACTTCAAGCGTTCCCAGTAGTTGAGGTGGTTTATCGCACTTATGCGTGCTTAATTATGTGCTTAATTGTCCACTTATTGAGGAATATAGAGATAGACAGTATAATAACCTATGTGACATGTCAAGATATCTTATTCATGAAATAAGATACCAATTGTACTAAGCAAATTTCCTAAATTTGCTTGTAACAGATAATTGAAATGTAGATATAAACCCAAATGTACAATTGTTAACCCCTTTGGGGCCTAGTGCCTAGGCCTTTTGTGTATCCATATGCTCTTGCGCTACCGTCCACAGGATGGATATGGGGTGCACAATAAACTAGCCACTTCAGTGGCAAAATCTAATCTACCGCCCGCCTCCGGCTGGGTTACAAGTATCTTTGGCAGGTTAAATCACCACCACCAGATGTAGACCAAACAAAATGTAAACTTTGCCAGTTGGATTATTGTCACACCCTGCGTCATTATGTACTGGAGTGCGATAAAATTAATGAATTTAGAGAAAACTCACTCAGAAATCTTCAAGATATGTCAAAGTATTTTATCCACAGTGGTATATTACAGACCATTCTGGAAAAATACCCTGACTTTGCTCCCTGTAAATAAAGCATTGCAATGTGCGTGTGTGTGTGTGTGTATGTATATATGTGTGTGTATGTATATATGTGTGTGTATGTGTCATTTGTTCATGATTGTAACTATATATGATGTGATTACGATTCATTAACTTTGTAACTTGTCATGATTGTAACCAGCTCTACCTGGAGCTCATTACCTTTGAAACTTGTCATGATTGTGACCAGCTCATGACCAAGCCCATGTTGACACTTTACAGATCGCTTGTTCTATCTAGGCTGGAATATTGCTGCACACTAATTGCACCTTTCAAGGCGGGTGAAATTGCTGACCTTGAAAATGTGCAGAGAACCTTCACCGCACGCATAAGTGCGATAAACCACCTCAACTACTGGGAACGCTTGAAGTTACTAAACCTGTACTCTCTAGAACGCAGGCGGGAGAGATACATTATTATATACACATGGAAAATTCTCGAGGGCTTAGTACCAAACTTGCACACAAAAATCACTCCCTACGAAAGCAAAAGACTCGGCAGGCGATGTAACATCCCCCCAATGAAGAGCAGGGGTGCCACTAGCACGTTGAGGGACAACACAATAAGTGTGAGGGGCCCAAGATTGTTCAACTGCCTCCCAGCATATATCAGGGGGATTACCAACAAGCCCCTGGCTGTCTTCAAGCAGGCACTGGACAGGCACCTCAAGTCGGTACCTGATCAGCCGGGCTGTGGTTCGTACGTTGGACTGCGTGCGGCCAGCAGTAACAGTCTGGTTGATCAGGCTCTGGTCCAACAGGAGGCCTGGTCACAGACCGGGCCGCGGGGGCGTTGACCCCTGGAATTCTCTCCAGGTAGACTCCAGGTAGCTCTAGTTCATTATCTTTGTAACTTGTCATGAGTGTGACCAGCTCTACCTGGAGCTCATTACCTTTCTAACTTGTCATAATTGTGACCAGATCTAGTTCATTACCGTTGTAACTTGTTCAGCTATCAAAACTTTGGAGTCCAGTCAATGGACCAATTATGTACCTCTGTAATCTTTTGACTACCGCCCACAGGATGGGTATGGGGTGCATAATAAAGATATTAAACTAACTAACTAACTAACTAACCATTAAAGATAAACCCTCATCTACACGACCACTTGATACTGGAGTGCCACAGGGCATTCCAGTATCAACGTTGGGATACAACGTATCCCAACACCTGAAACAGATTATCTTTGCTGATGATATGACTTATGTCATCTCCCACCCAAATCTTGCCTCACTCAACACCATTGTTAATGAAGAGCTACTAAAAATATCAACCTGGATGACAGCCAACAAACATACGCTTAACACTGACAAAACCTTCTCCATTATGTTTGGTAACAGAACAGGTGTTGCACAGCTGAACATAATGATTGACAACACTCATATTGTTAAACACAATGAGGGTAAATTCCTGGGCCTACACATTGAGAGCAACCTGAATTTCAGCACCCATATCAAACACAGCAAAAAAAGTATCCAAAACTGTTGGGATCCTCTCTAAGATACGTTACTAAGTACCGCAATCAGCCCTACTCACACTATACTATTCATTCATCTATCCCTACCTAGGAAGGAGCTTGGTATTACTAGTATCAGTGATAGGATTGTTGAGATTAACACTGTACTTGGTATTAGAATGTTAAGAAAGGAACCAGACACTGTCACAATGAATCTTACTAAATGTCTAGAAGTAAATACTCACAGATCTAAAAGGATTGTGAAAACATGCAATTACATTAAGTTTTACAACCTGCATGAATTGTATCACTGTAGGCAACAAGAGCATTTCACCCCTCCATGGAAGATGTGTTCATTTAACATCACATACCTGCAAGTCCCTCCCAAGAAGCTCATTGCTAGTAATCCTTTCCTTAAATCACTTGTTAAAGGAACTGCTCAAGAAGAAATTTCTCGCCTAGCTGGTAGTAATAAGTTATCTCAAGTTATATACACTGATGGATCTAAACAGGAGTCTTCTGGCAGGGCTGCATCTGCTCCGGTTGCCACCTCCCAAGTTAAGAACAATAACAATTTTTTTGAACTAGGCATAAGAATTAACAACTGGGCGTCTACACTGCAAACTGAATTGTTTGCAATCCTAATGGCACTAAAACTAACTTATGACACTGAGCTTGACTCTATCATCATTACTGATTCTATGTCATCATTGAAGACTCTTGACTCATATAATGACTATAACAGCATGCTCATTGGAGAAGCCAGGTATAGATACTCAAAAATCCGGGACAAAGGAATTACTGTACAATTGCTATGGATTCCGTCACACATTGGATTACTCCTTCATGATAAAGTTGATATGTTAGCCAAGAAGAGCACCCATAAGGAGAATGTAGAATATAACTTTGGTATATCTGTGTCTAGCATTAGGAATAATATTAGGAGAGAAATAAATAATGAAAATGATAGCTATAGGAATGCAGTTAGAAGCCTGAGTAGATCTATAACCCACTAAGGTAACGTGAGCATAGATGGGCATGTTTGTGGAGCAACTTGCAATGTGAACAGACTGACTGATGTTGTAGTGGCCAGGCTTAGGCTTGGCTACAGGTACTTCTGGCAGTTTGGGAGACACACAGATGATGATCAAACTAAATGAAAATTATGTGATCAGGCATATGGTCACTGTCTTGAACACTATGTGCTTAATTGTCCACTTATTGAGGAATATAGAGATAGACAGTATAATAACCTATGTGACATGTCAAGATATCTTATTCATGAAATAAGATGCCAGTTGTACTAAGCAAATTTCCTAAATTTGCTTGTAACAGATAATTGAAATGTAGATATAAACCCAAATGTACAATTGTTAACCCCTTTGGGGCCTAGTGCCTAGGCCTTTTGTGTATCCATATGCTCTTGCGCTACCGTCCACAGGATGGATATGGGGGTGCACAATAAACTAGCCACTTCGGTGGCAAAATCTAATCTAATCTAATCCTGTCCTCCAGTGTCGTCAGGTCGATTTCCCTTAACCTCTCCTCGTAGGACATACCCCTTAGATCCGGGTGTGTGTGTGTGTGTGTGTGTACTCACCTAATTGTACTCACCTAATTGTGGTTGCAGGGGTCGAGACTCAGCTCCTGGCCCCGCCTCTTCGCTGTCTGCTACTGGGTCTCTGCTCTCCCTGCTCCATGAGCTTTATCATACCTCGTCCTAAAACTATCTATGGTTCCTGCCTCCACTATATCTTTCTCTAGACTATTCCACTTCCTGACTACTCTATGGCTGAAGAAATGCTTCTTAACATCCCTTTGACTTATCTGAGTCTTCAACTTCCAGTTGTGTCCCCTTGTTTCTGTGTTCCCTCTCTGGAACATCCTGTCACTGTCTACCTTTTCGATTCCCCGCAGTATTTTGTATGTCGTTATCATGTTTCCTCTGACCCTTCTTTCCTCCAATGTTGTTAGTCCTATTTCCCTCAACCTTTCCTCATAGGACAGACCCCTGAGTTGTGGAACTAACCTTGTCGCAAACCTTTGCACTTTCTCTAGTTTCTTTACGTGCTTGACCAGGTGTGGGTTCCAGACTGTTGCTGCATATTCTAGTATGGGCCTGACGTACACGGTCTACAGTGTCTTGAAGGATTCCTTGTTAAGGTAACGGAACGCTAATCTTAGGTTTGCCAGTCGCAAATATGCTGCCGCAGTTATCTGGTTGATGTGTGCCTCTGGAGACGTGCTTGGCGTTATACTCATCCCAAGGTCTTTCTCCTTTGCCGAGGTTTGTAGCCTTTGCCCGCCTAGCCTGTACTCTGTCAGCGGTCTTCTTTGCCCTTCTCCGATCTTCATGACTTTGCATTTGGTGGGATTGAATTCGAGAAGCCAGTTTAAGACCAGATGTAAAGCTTGTCCAGGTCTGTTTGAAGTCCTGCTTGGTCCCTCTTCCGATGTGATTCTCCTCATTAATTTCACATCATCTGCGAACAGAGACACTTCTGAGTTTATCCCATCCGTCATGTCATTTACATATACCAAGAATAACACTGGTCCTAGGACTGACCCCTGCGGTACGCCGCTCGTCACAGGCGCCACTGTGATACCTCATCATGCACCATGACCCATTGTTGCCTCCCCGTGAGGTATTCCCTGGGTCCATTCCAGTGCCCTTCCTGTTATCCTTTTTCTTCCAACTTTTAATTCATGTGAGGAACTGGCAAGGTTCCCATCCCCGGAAAAAGCAATCACCCACCTTTCCCCTTTTTTCCT
>WNWK01027339.1:0-26399 GCA_009830355.1 Cherax destructor
CATGTCAAGATATCTTATTAATGAAAATAAGATACCAGTTGTACTAAGCAAATTTCCTAAATTTGCTTGTAACAGATAAGTGAAATGTAGATATAAATCCAAATGTACAATTGTTAACCCTTTTGGGGCCTAGTGCCTAGGCCTTTTGTGTATCCATATGCTCTTGCGCTACCGTCCACAAGATGGATATGGGGTGCACAATAAACTAGCCACTTCGGTGGCAAAATCTACATCTATCTTGAGGGGTTGTTACAATTTGCCAGGTGGTAGTCTATAGTAGCCTGCAGCAAAAACGGTGTGTTGGTGGCACCAAACAAAACAGCCTTAAACCTGTAGGTTTCGTACCCCTAATCTGGTACCTCGATATTTGCCACCCACAAGAACCTGGTGTAATCCCTATCTTGTGGTTGCAACCCAATTCGCAGGAAGGCTTTACTAATATCCGCTGCATAGGCATATTGCTCTGTCCTAAACTTTACCAATACGTCGGCTAATTTCTGAGTCAGAGATGGCCCCGTGAACAGACAATCGTTCAATGAAGGCTCTCGGGGACTCCCCTGTGAGCTGCAATTGAAGACCACTCTGATAGGGGTTGTCACTGACTCCTTGGTGACTGCCATGTGCGGGAGATAATGGGTATTTTCTCCTGGACTGGCATGTGGTACTTTCTCAATGAATCCCAGGGCCAACTGTTCTTTACTAATGTCATCGTACTTTCCCACCAGACCCTTCTTGATCAGGCTGTTCACCAATGAGTTCAACTGACCCCGTGCCTTCTTAAAATTAGTGGGTAGTGTTGACTGTACCGGTTTCCAAGGTAGTCACACCCAGTATTGGCCGTCCTTGAACTGTACGTGGTTCAAGTAATCCCGATAAGTCTCCTCGTGTTCGGGGGTGGTTGATCACCCTTAATCCCTACTACATCCAGGTCCCATAGTTTATGGGCTGGTTCACTGTCGACTATGCCGACTTGGGTTTCCGATAGATCTTCACGCAGCCCGATTCGCATCACTAGCATGGCCTCAGTTGTTGTGGTGCCAGAGCCCCCATTTCCAGGCGTCGCAGGGAAATGGGCCAGTATCCTGCCTTCTACAATATACCCCGCTGGAGTCCTGTACAGGCCAATACCTTCCTTGACAACCTTTCTTGTGGACACGAATTCGTCTACGTAATCCCCTCCTACCAAAATTCCCACATCACTGACATACCTGGAGTCTACCTGGAGAGAATTCCAGGGGTCAACGCCCCCGCGGCCCGGTCTGTGACCAGGCCTCATGTTGGATCAGAGCCTGATCAACCAGGCTGTTACTGTTGGTCGCACGCAGTCCAACGTACGAACCACAGCCTGGCTGATCAGGTACCGACTTGAGGTGCCTGTCCAGTGCCTGCTTGAAGACAGCCAGGGGCTTGTTGGTAATCCCCCTGATGTATGCTGGGAGGCAGTTGAACAATCTTGGGCCCCTCACACTTATTGTGTTGTCCCTCAACGTGCTAGGGGCACCCCTGCTCTTCATTGGGGGGATGTTACATCGCCTGCCGAGTCTGTTGCTTTCGTACGGAGTGATTTTTGTGTGCAAGTTTGGTACTAAGCCCTCGAGAATTTTCCATGTGTATATAATAATGTATCTCTCCCGCCTGCGTTCTAGAGAGTACAGGTTTAGGAACTTCAAGCGTTCCCAGTAGTTGGGGTGGTTTATCGCACTTATGCATGCGGTGAAGGTTCTCTGCACATTTTCAAGGTCAGCAATTTCACCCGCCTTGAAAGGTGCAGTTAGTGTGCAGCAATATTCCAGCCTAGATAGAACAAGCAATCTGTAAAGTGTCAACATGGGCTTGGCATCCCTGGTTTTGAAGGTTCTCATTATCCATCCTGTCATTTTTCGAGCAGATGCAATTGCTACATTGTTATGCTCCTTGAAGGTGAGATCCTCTGACATGATCACTCCCAGGTCTTTGACATTAGTTTTTCGCTCTATTTTGTGGTTGGAATTAGTTTTGTACTCCGATGAGATTTTAATTTCTTCACGTTTTCCGTATCTGAGTAATTGAAATTTCTCATCATTGAACTTCATATTGTTTTCTGCAGCCCATTTAAAGATTTGGTTTATGTCTGCTTGGAGTCTTGCAGTGTCTTCAACGGTGGACACTGTCATACAGATTCGGGTGTCATCTGCAAAGGAAGACACAGCACTGTGGCTTATATCCCTGTCAATGTCTGATATGAGGATGAGGAATAGGATGGGAGCAAGTACTGTGCCTTGTGGAACAGAGCTTTTCACAGTAGCTGCCTCAGACTTTACTCTGTTGACTACTACTCTTTGTGTTCTACGTGTTAGGAAATTATAGATCCATCTACCAACTTTTCCTGTTATTCCTTTATCACGCATTTTGTGTGCTATTACACCATGGTCACACTTGTCAAAGGCTTTTGCAAAATCTGTGTATATAACATCTGCATTCTGTTTATCTTCTAGAGCATCCAGGACCTTGTCGTAGTTGTCCAGTAGTTGGGACAGACAGGAGCGGCCTGCTCTAAACCCATGCTGTCCTGGGTTGTGCAATTGATGGGTATCAAGATGGGTGGCGATCTTGCTTCTTAGAACCCTTTCAAAGAATTTTATGATATGGGACGTTAGCGCAATTGGTCTGTAGTTCTTTGTTATTGCTTTACTGCCCCTTTGTGGAGCGGGCTATGTCTGTTGTTTTTAGTAGCTGCGGACGATCCCAGTGTCCATGCTCCTCTCCATAGGATGTTAAAAGCATGTGATAGGGGCTTTTGCAGTTCTTGATGAACACGGAGTTCCATGAGTCTGGGCCTGGAGCGGAGTGCATGGGCATGTCATTTATTGCCTTTTCCAAGTCATTTGCGTCGTGATGATGTCAGAAAGGCATGCGTCTGTCAAGTTCTGTGGCACTCTCATAAAAATCATTTAGGTTTTGATTTTCAGTCTGGTTAGTGGCTCCAAAGACTGAGTCATACTGGGATTTAAGTAACCTACTCATTTCCTTGTGTCATCTGTGTAGGACCCATCCGGTTTAAGTAGGGGCCCAATACTGGTTGTTGTTCTCGACTTTGATTTTGCATAGGAAAAGAAATACTTAGGGTTTCTTTCAATTTCATTCATGGCTCTTAGTTCTTCCCGTGTCTCTTGATTCCTATAAGATTCCTTTATTTTTAAATCGATGTTTGCTATTTCTCTGACTAGTGTCTCCCTACGTATTTCAGAGATATTGGCCTCCTGTAGCCGCTCCGTTATTATGTGCCTTCGCCTGTATAGGGAGCGCCTCTCTCTTTCTAGTTTGCATCTTCTCCTCCTCTTCCTTAAGGGAATTTGCCTTGAGCAAACCTCAAGTACCACAGAGTTAATTTGTTCTAGACATAGGTTGGGATCCGTGATGCTTATGCAATCTTTTTAGTTTATATCATTTAGGACTTGGTTTACTTGGTCCCACCTTATGTTTTTGTTATTGAAGTTGAATTTGGAGAAAGCTCCCTCACGGCTGATCACATTTTGTTGATCTGGGGCTCCCCGCATGCATGTCTGGACCTCTATTATGTTGTGATCTGAGTATATTGTTTTTGATATGATGACATTTCGTATCAGATCATCATTGTTGGTGAAGATGAGGTCCAGCGTATTCTCTAATCTTGTGGGCTCTACTATTTGCTGGTTTAAGGTGAACTTGGTGCAGAGATTTAAAAGTTCATGCATGTGTGAATTTTCATCTGAGCTCATGTTGGGGGCAGGAGCTGGAAGATTTTCCAGACAGTGGTCAATTTTCAGAAGCAGTTCCTGGAATTGTTGGGACGTTGCATCCGGGGGCTTGTAGACAACCACGATGACCAGGTTTTGATTCTCGACCTTTATTGCTAATACTTCAACTACATCAATTGAGGCATTTAATAGTTCTGAACATATAAGTGACTCTGTGATATACAGGCCAACCTCCCCTTTTTGCCTGTTCACTCTGTCACACCTGTATAGGTTGTAGCCCGGGATCCATATTTCTTTGTCCAAGTGATCTCTTATGTGGGTCTCTGTGAAAGCCGCAAACATAGCATTTGACTCTGTAAGCAGTCCACGAATGTAAGGTCCCTTGTTGTTTGTTGCTTTAGACACTGTATATTAGCAAAGATGAATGTAGTTGGATTGGTGGTATTGGTGGTATGGGGGGGTCAATGGTAATACCTGGTTCCGCCAGCTTCACACCTAACTCCCTCAAACGTTTGACTACCGCGGCCAGGCCCTTGGTGGTAATGATATCGGGTAGCCTCTTCACTATCAAAGCTGAGATATTCCTGCGATGCCCGCCTAATCTAACTGCGACATCTACAACAGGATAAGAACTGTGCGGAACTGGCCCGCCAAACCCTTCCAGTTTCACGTTAGCCTTACCCTCGGACTTCAACTTCAAGTCCGAGGGTAAGGCTAACGTGAAACTTTATGAAGGATCTTTGAGCCCCAGTGTCAAAAAACAAACGGGTTGTTTCGGACCTCTTCCCATTCACAACCACCCCCATCACCGTGGGCAGGGCCACAGAACCTTGAAACCATTCACCAGAATTAATTCCCTGTGTCGTACACACCACACTCACCACTACTTCGGACTCGTCTCTGCTCTCTGCCCCTCCTTGGGGCTTGATTCCCTTAGCCTGGGCTGGTCTAGTATCTTTAGGACAACACACTGTGGTGCTTACCCTTCCGACAGCCTCGACACTCACTAAGCTGGATGTCACAGTCCCGGGCAAAGTGTTCTCCACAACACTTGAAACAGAGTTTCAACTCCCTTAGTCGCTGGCGCCTTTGGTCATAGGTGGTGAAGCTCGAGCACCCTGAACTAGCATGCTCCCCTTCGCAGAACACACACGGTCTCGTGCTGACCGTCTGAGTGGTTTTCCCCTTGGCCCCTTTGGTTGAGGACTTGTCCTGGGCATAATAAGTGCCAACCCTAATGGGGGGTGCTTTAGTTCTATCTCTCGAGTGTCCGGAGCGGTCGAACGATTTCACCCTGGCGGGTAATCTCTCCCCCTGACCTATACTCAGGTGAGACACGAGATCGCCCAACCCCTCAACAATCTGTTGTATCGTGAACCGGTTTGTCCTGTACATCAAATGTAACTCATGTACTGTAGTGCTAGCCAATTTCCTCTGAATCAATTGACTGACCATCCATTCTGATCTACCCCAATCATGTAAATCTTTGAGACTATTTGTCAATCTCATAACTTCGATTCGGAACTTTTCTAAGCTCTACCGGTCATGACGGCAAACCACAAGATCTGCCAATCAATAAAATATAGCCATCATTAGGGGCAGTATGACTAGTAGCCGCGCGCGAGCGAAAAAAATATAGAAAAATTATGAAAATTGAGTTAATCATATAGAAAAATAGCTTAACTCATTGGCAACACAATGGTACAAGAATAAGTAAGTAAGTAAGTAAGTTTATTCAGGTATACACAAATACATTTACATAGATTATCATACATAGCAGCTCTGTTCCACAAGGCACAGTACTTGCTCCCATCCTATTCCTCATCCTCATATCAGACATTGACAGGGATATAATCCACAGTGCTGTGTCTTCCTTTGCAGATGACACCCGAATCTGTATGACAGTGTCCACTGTTGAAGACACTGCAAGACTCCAAGCAGACATAAATCAAATCTTTAAATGGGCTGCAGAAAACAATATGAAGTTCAATGATGAGAAATTTCAATTACTCAGATACGGAAAACGTGAAGAAATTAAAATCTCATCGGAGTACAAAACTAATTCCAACCACACAATAGAGCGAAAAACTAATGTCAAAGACCTGGGAGTGATCATGTCAGAGGATCTCACCTTCAAGGACCATAACAATGTAGCAATTGCATCTGCTCGAAAAATGACAGGATGGATAATGAGAACCTTCAAAACCAGGGATGCCAAGCCCATGTTGACACTTTACAGATCGCTTGTTCTATCTAGGCTGGAATATTGCTGAACACTAACGGCACCTTTCAAGGCGGGTGAAATTGCTGACCTTGAAAATGAGCAGAGAACCTTCACCGCACGCATAAGTGCGATAAACCACCTCAACTACTGGGAACGCTTGAAGTTCCTAAACCTGTACTCTCTAGAACGCAGGCGGGAGAGATACATTATTATATACACATGGAAAATTCTCGAGGGCTTAGTACCAAACTTGCACACAAAAATCACTCCCTACGAAAGCAAAAGACTCGGCAGGCGATGTAACATCCCCCCAATGCAGAGCAGGGGTGCCACTAGCACGTTGAGGGACAACACAATAAGTGTCAGGGGCCCAAGATTGTTCAACTGCCTCCCAGCATACATCAAGGGGATTACCAACAAACCCCTGGCTGTCTTCAAGCAGGCACTGGACAGGCATCTCAAGTCGGTACCTGATCAGCCGGGCTGTGGTTCGTACGTTGGACTGCGTGCGGCCAGCAGTAACAGCCTGGTTGATCAGGCTCTGGTCCAACATGAGGCCTGGTCACAGACCGGGCCGCGGTGGCGTTGACCCCTGGAATTCTCTCCAGGTAGACTACCTGGAGTCTAGTGCTAGTGGCACCCCTGCTCTTCATTGGGGGGATGTTACATCGCCTGCCGAGTCTTTTGCTGTTTTTTCTTATGATGACTGGAAGATATACGGACTTATTTTGGTGAAATCGTTCACTGACAACTCACAACTCGACACTGTTTATCGTATTTTTCAGCTGGACAAATTACGTATTTCCTCAGGATTGTGCCTCTTTTCGTATTTCATAATTTTTTTTATATCAATGTAATCACTAGATTTTGGTCAGGTATACTAACAGATTAAAATTATCAATACACGGACTTGCGTGGTAAGGACCCGGCGGCCGCTGGCAACTGATTTCAAACACGAAACTCGTTAGGCCTACACTTCCGCCTTTGTTTTCACTTAACATCTATTAACTTTGTATACTATGGCACCACTGATATATTCACTATACAGATCTATCTTCACTCTATTTTCAGGGAGACTTTCCTTCCTCTGACAAATCAACGTTCTGTTTTGTTATTTCACACGGCACTAAGTTCCCCTCTGGCTTTATGGCACTATGTTCTGGCACACTAATTCCAGGTAGATATGTGTAGAGAACCTAGGATAACCCAAAAAAAAGTCAGAGTGACTTATTTCCATTGAGGTCCTTTTAGTACCTTAATATTATACATTGTAGGATATATATGTTATTATATTATGAAGGATATATGTATACTAGAAATAAGGTAAAAAGAGTTATTTACAATACACACACAACCCGCACATGTAAAAGAGAGGAGCTTACGACGACGTTTCGGTCCGACTTGGACCATTTACAAAGTCACACTCTTGTAAATGGTCCAAGTCGGACCGAAACGTAAGCTCCTCTCTTTTATATGTGCGGGTTGTGTGTGTATTGTTCCAGTCACGGTATTGTGCCTTTTTCTGTTATGAGTTATTTACATTTACATGTGTGTTAGCTAAAAAAATAAGAAATCATTCTCCTCCCTTTCTGTCGCTACATTCATTAGGTACCTTTTGGTTCTTTTCTTGAACTGGTTCATGCTATGACTGACTTTGACATGTGCAGACAGTATGTTCCATTCCTTTATTGCTGTACAATAAAAGGTGTTTGAAGCCTGGCCACTGACTGTGGGTACTACAAAGTTGTGCTCTCTCCCCCTAGTACTATGACTGCTTTGGTTCCCAGCCTTGACAAAATTGGCAGCAAGATATTCTGGACACTGTTTGTGAGCAATTTTATAAACTTGATTTAACTTAAGTTGTTTTACTCTGTCTTCAATATTCATCCTGGCCTACATGTTCTCTTGGGCCCAGGTCCAGGATGAATCTTACCATTTTGTTCTGGGTGATTTGCAGTTTATCTTTCAGTTTTTTTTTGTCAAGGCAGAGTACCATGAAGAGCAAGCGTAGTCAATATAACATTGTATAAGGGCTAGACATAGGGTCCTGCGAGCCTCAGTAGGTAGACACTGTGCTTGTCTGTAGAGGAACTTCAGTCTGGCATTCGCTTTCTTTACTACACTGTTCCCTATCAATTCTCCTGACATGCATGGGTCAAAGGGAATTCCCAGATATTTTACTGAGGAAACTGAAGTGATGGATTTCCCATTACACCAGACAATAAAATTATTTACCCTTCTCAGTTTATATTTCGTGCCAAAGAGTATGGCTTCTGTTTTCCCGATGTGTAACGATAGTTTGTTGTCTATTAACCATTTGCTGCAGGACTCCAGTTCCAGTGTTAATACATTAGCTATATCTTGTGGGTCTTTACCCGACACTAACAGAGCACTGTCATCCGCATACAGTAGGAGTTTGCACTTGACACTGATGGGCATGTCATTTACATAACACAGGAATAATAAGGGACCCACAATACTACCTTGGGGAACTCCACATGCTATCGGCAGTGGTTCTGATTCCTTTTTGTTGATTTTGACAATTTGTTTCCTGTTGCTAAGATAGGACTTAAACCCGTCTGTGGAACCTATGTCGTTAGCTTGAAGTTTCTTACATAATATATTGTGGTTGACAGTATCGAAGGCCTTTTGCAAGTCTAAAGTTACCATTCCAATGAGGTTCCCTATAGACATTTCAGTTCCCATGTAATCCATCAGATTAATTAGGGAGGTGTCGGTTGGGTAAGATCTCCTAAAGCCTGATTGGTAACTATGGAGAATGTTGTTGTCACTAAGATACTTAACTACTTGACAGTACACCGCCCTCTCTAGAATTTTGGATTTTACACTGAGTATACTAACAGGCCTATAGTTGCTGACATCAGACCTACTATTTTTCTTGAAGATAAGAGTAACTCTGGCCTCCTTGAACCCCTCTGGCACTGTACTGGACAAATTTATTATGTGAGCAATGGGGATTGCCAGTTCAGAGGCACCATCTTTTAGGAACTTAGACGGGATGTTATCTAGGCCGGTGCTCTTAGTTTGGTTTAACCTGCTTAGTTCTTTTTGCACGAAGTCATGAGATACACTTACTAGTTGACAACTGTTTGGAGTTACTCCTTTATTGGTATAGTATGTTTTAAATTTATCAGAGTCTGTGTTAAAGGTATTTGATGCAGCTGGTAGCTTACTTACTAGTGTTGATGCGACAGTTGTGTAGTATGAATTTGCCACTTTAGTTGTTTCGTGGCATACCTCGTTATCGACATTTAGTACTATACCCCAACTGTTTGAGTTGTTGCCAGAGCTTTCTAGGGTTATTCTTGTACTCTTCGATTTTTGAGCAATAGTGCCTTGCCTTTACGCCTTTTATAAGCCTCTGCACTCTGTTCCTCACCCTTTGGAATTCATTTAGTGCTGCAATATCCTGTCTGTTTGCCTTAAATCTTTTTATCAACTGGTCTCTGAATTTCATATTATCTAATATATCAGTAGTTGTAGTGGTTGTAGGTTAATAAAACCCAGAGTAACACTAACAATGTACTCTCCAGGGCCGCTCCATAACAAACAACAACAATAACAAAACAATTATAAATGACTGAACCAAACAAACAGTATTCAATCCTCCTACTGCTCCCAACCCCTTACATTCCTCCTTTCCTAAATTACATTATATCATCCAACTTATAAATCCAACCTATCTGGAGGTTTGACAACTCTGCTGGAACGCCGGAGAATTGGAGGGTTTGCGCTGTCCTGAGGTGCCTCCTCTTCTCTCACCCGGCTGGTTCCCTTAGCAAACCTCCCAGGAGGTTCTTCCTTATGCTAACCTGCTCTTTAAGTTTATTACCATTATTATCTGTTGTGGCCAGTTCCTCTAAACCACTCCTTACTGCTTCTGGTACTGTTGGAATCAGTGGTTGCTTTCCACTCCTAAACCTTGGCATGAGCTGATCTATATGCCTTTTCCATATCATGTTACCAAACCCTCTAATTAACACTTTGTAATTCCTAACCCCTAATACCTCCACAATTTTTCCTTCTACCCAAGGGACACCTTTCCCAAAATTCCTTGCATACACAGCATCATCAACCTTAAAATGCTTCACCACTCCTTGAAAGTCACCAGCAGGCATGTTAGACAATGAATTGTCCTCTTTAACATGACATTTGACAGCCGATACAGGGACTTTGAAAGTCCTATGAAACATCATTTCTGCTGGTGTCTTATTAGTGGAGGAATGAACAGTTTTCCTATGGTTATATAAGAACCTACATAATCTGGTATTGATAGATCCTTTTGTAAACTTGTGTAACCCTTCCTTCAATGTCCGTACTGCTCTCTCTGCCAGACCATTTGATGATGGATGGTATGGGGGTGGAGTAATATGTTCAATACTATTCTTACTAAAAAAAGCTTCCAGTTCTTGGGATACAAAGTAAGCAGCATTATCTGACACAACTATGTCTGGTAACCCAAAATTACAAAAGGATTTCATCAGTAACTCAGTAGTCACTGTGGATGTCATAGAACTAGTGACTTGCACATCTAAGAATTTTGAAAAAGAATCCACAATTACCAAAAAATATTTGCCCTCAACTGGACCTGCAGAGTCTATATGCACTCTAGACCATGGTTTCCCAGTGCTGGGCCAAGAGAGGACAGGAGATGAAAGTGGCTTAAAATTCTGAAAACAAATGGGACAACTCTTTGTCACTTCTGCAATATCTTGGTCCATCTTTGGCCACAGGAGGCCAATATCTCTGAAATACGTAGGGAGACACTAGTCAGAGAAATAGCAAACATCGAATTAAAACTAAAGGAATCTTATAGGAATCAAGAGACACGGGAAGAACTAAGAGCCATAAATGAAATTGAAAGAAACCCTAAGTATTTCTTTTCCTATGCAAAATCAAAGTCGAGAACAACAACTAGTATTGGGCCCCTACTTAAACCGGATGGGTCCTACACAGATGACAGCAAGGAAATGAGTGAGTTACTTAAATCCCAGTATGACTCAGTCTTTAGCGAGCCACTAACCAGACTGAAAATCGAAAACCTAAATGATTTTTTCATGAGAGTGCCACAGAACTTGACAGGCGCATGCCTTTCTGACATCATCACTACGCCAAATGACTTTGAAAAGGCAATAAATGACATGGCCATGCACTCCGCTCCAGGCCCAGACTCATGGAACTCCGTGTTCATCAAGAACTGCAAGAAGCCCCTATCACATGCTTTTAACATCCTATGGAGAGGGAGCATGGACACTGGGATCGTCCCGCAGCTACTAAAAACAACAGACATAGCCCCGCTCCACAAAGGGGGCAGTAAAGCAATAGCAAAGAACTACAGACCAATTGCGCTAACGTCCCATATCATAAAATTCTTTGAAAGGGTTCTAAGAAGCAAGATCGCCACCCATCTTGATACCCATCAATTGCACAACCCAGGACAGCATGGGTTTAGAGCAGGCCGCTCCTGTCTGTCCCAACTACTGGACCACTACGACAAGGTCCTGGATGCTCTAGAAGATAAACAGAATGCAGATGTTATATACACAGATTTTGCAAAAGCCTTTGACAAGTGTGACCATGGTGTAATAGCACACAAAATGCGTGATAAAGGAATAACAGGAAAAGTTGGTAGATGGATTTATAATTTCCTAACACGTAGAACACAAAGAGTAGTAGTCAACAGAGTAAAGTCTGTGGCAGCTACTGTGAAAAGCTCTGTTCCACAAGGCACAGTACTTGCTCCCATCCTATTCCTCATCCTCATATCAGACATTGACAGGGATATAAGCCACAGTGCTGTGTCTTCCTTTGCAGATGACACCCGAATCTGTATGACAGTGTCCACCGTTGAAGACACTGCAAGACTCCAAGCAGACATAAACCAAATCTTTAAATGGGCTGCAGAAAACAATATGAAGTTCATGATGAGAAATTTCAATTACTCAGATACGGAAAACGTGAAAAATTAAAATCTCATCGGAGTACAAAACTAATTCCAACCACACAATAGAGCGAAAAACTAATGTCAAAGACCTGGGAGTGTTCATGTCAGAGGATCTCACCTTCAAGGACCATAACAATGTAGCAATTGCATCTGCTCGAAAAATGACAGGATGGATAATGAGAACCTTCAAAACCAGGGATGCCAAGCCCATGTTGACACTTTACAGATCGCTTGTTCTATCTAGGCTGGAATATTGCTGCACACTAACTGCACCTTTCAAGGCGGGTGAAATTGCTGACCTTGAAAATGTGCAGAGAACCTTCACGGCACGCATAAGTGCGATAAACCACCTCAACTACTGGGAACGCTTGAAGTTCCTAAACCTGTACTCTCAGAACGCAGGCGGGAGAGATACATTATTATATACACATGGAAAATTCTCGAGGGCTTAGTACCAAACTTGCACACAAAAATCACTCCCTACGAAAGCAAAAGACTCGGCAGGCGATGTAACATTCCCCAATGAAGAGCAGGGGTGCCACTAGCACGTTGAGGGACAACACAATAAGTGTGAGGGGCCCAAGATTGTTCAACTGCCTCCCAGCATACATCAGGGGATTACCAACAAGCCCCTGGCTGTCTTCAAGCAGGCACTGGACAGGCACCTCAAGTCGGTACCTGATCAGCCGGGCTGTGGTTCGTACGTTGGACTGCGTGCGGCCAGCAGTAACAGCCTGGTTGATCAGGCTCTGGTCCAACAAGAGGCCTGGTCACGGACCGGGCCGCGGGGGCGTTGACCCCTGGAATTCTCTCCAGGTAGACTCCAGGTAGCATACACCAAAGCTAGACCTTCTTTATCAAGTTGAGAATAATTCTGTTCTGCTGAGAAAGTTTCTTACTAGCAAAATACACAGGTTTTTCCTGGCCATTTACTACCTGGATTAACACACATCCAACACCCACAGAAGAAGCATCAACCTCAATTATTAATGGATGTTCTCCCGTAAAATTAGTCAACAAAGATGAACACACTAATTGTTTTTTAATCCTTTGAACAGCTTCCTCTTCCACTGTAGACCACTCAAATGTAGCCCCTTTTTAACAAATCATACAGTGGTGCCAAAATTAAAGACACGTTCTTAATAAACTTACAATAATATGTCACCATCCCCACAAAAACTGAACTTCCCTACAGACGTAGGTGAAGGTAAATTCACAAGAGCCTCCACCTTCCGAGAAGAAGGTTTAATACCTTCCCCTGAAATTTCATACCCCAGATATTCAATAGATCTGGTTTTCAACACTGACTTATTCTTATTTAGTACTACATTATGCTTCTGTAAAATACTCAACACCTGCCGGAGTCTAACATCATGCTCAGCTTCTGTGGCACCACATATTATGATATCATCTAAATAGGATGCTACCCCATCCAGTTTAACAAACAATTGGGAAATAAATTTCTGGAAAATACCAGGAGATAAGGAAATTCCAAAGGTAATCTCTTATATTTAAAAAGGCCCTGTGGGTATTAATTACTAACAGTTGTTGGCTCCTCTCATCTACAGGTATCTGTAAATAAGCATCCTTTAAATCTAATTTTGTAAATATTTTACCTTTACCTACTACAGACAATAATTCCTCAATCCTGGGTAAAGGATATATTTCACAATGAATTTGCTCATTTACATATTTAAAATCCCCATAAATTCTCATAGACTTACAGTCAGCCTTCAGTACTGGCACAATAGGTACAGACCATTCACTATGCGATATAGGCTCAATAATGCCTTTCTGCACTAGTTTTTCTAATTCTTCCTCAATCATCTCTTTCTGAAAAAAATGGTACTGGCCTTGCTTTCACAAACTTAGGGACAGCATCACTTTTCACATGAATTTGTGCCACGATGCTGGAGATAGGTTTACTAGAATTTACCCTAAAATTATCTAACATTTCTTCAGCACTGTCTAGTTTGTTAATTTTGGTAGATTCATCCAATCCAGCAAGGTAAATCCCTACCTTTTTCATGAGGTCTTTCCCACACAAGTTACTATTATTGGATTTCACTACATAAAACACTTGTGACACCTCTAATTTATTATATCTTACCGGCAAAACCACCTGTCCCAGAAGGTTTATTTTCCCATTATCAAATGCAGTTACCCTCCTAGAACGTGGTTCAATGAGCCCCTTTACTGCCTCTACCCAGTCTTTGGATAAAGTCGAGATGGACGCCCCACTGTCAATCTCAAAGGGTACCTGTTTATTGTTAATGATAAACCCATATTTCTCTGCCTTCATGGAAAACACACTATCCTCTAAGGCATATAAGCTCATCACTTCCTCATCTGCCGAACTATCACCGCCATCCAGCACCTTAATTGACTTTGTTCTAGGATATCTCGGTGACTGCTGTGTCCTTGCTGTCCTGTTTTTTTCAATACTCGATTTTGATACAGCCTTAGGAGACACTTTTGAAAATTTCTCACTACACACTCTTCTCAAGTGGCCTTTCTTATGACACTTATTACAGAAAAAATCTTTAAACTTACAAGTACTACTACTGTGCTGGAACCCACAATGTTTACATTTCACAGCATTAATCACTTGTACCGCAGGAGCAGAGTTCTGATCTGTAACAAATGCCTGTTCCAAGTTCAAAAGTTTGTCAAATAGTTTTGCAGACTGCACACTTTGCAAATCCAAATTTTCTGCAACTAGGTGAGGAAAATACACTTCATCCACCACCGCCATAAACAACTGGTCCCTCACTCTGGGGTCAAATTGTCCCCCAAAGGTACAGTTCACAGCCAACGCTTTTAAATATGTATATAATTCATGCAAGGACTCACCCTGTCGTTTCTTCCTCTGCTGAAAAGCCAACAAACTGCGGTGATAGGCTGGTTTCACTGCATAATAACTTTTCAGTGCCACGACTAAGTCGTCGTAACGCTTCGTGTGTGGTAAATCTGGACAACACACATTACCTAAAACACTGTAAGTTTCTGATCCCAGGGACACTAGCAAGAAATTCCTCTTGTTATCGTGCTCTTTAATTCCTAAGTGAGCGAAATTGGCTTCCAACAAGCTTAGCCAAAGCTCCAAAGAAATCTTACGTGGGTCGAAAGGTTCCAACCTTCCTTGTGCTGCTGCCATGCTGCCACTTGTTGATGCTGTATCACGTTCTGCTGCAATGTTCTCGGCTGGCAATATCCCCACTACTTCAGGCCACAGTGGCCCACTATCCTTGGCTCTGATGATCCCATCCTCGTCGCCACTGTAGTGGTTGTAGGTTAATAAAACCCAGAGTAACAATAACAATGTACTTGCCAGGGCCGCTCCATAACAACAACAACAATAACAAAACAATTATAAATGACTGAACCAAACAAACAGTATTCAATAGTCCTACTGCTCCCAACCCCTTACACATGTTATGTGTGAACATTACTGGGCAACACCTGAGATACAAGTGATCGTTACCTGGTTGTCTAATTATGTTTATGGGAAGCGCTAAACTCTTAGGGGTAGCTGGTCATTGGAATATGTCTTGTGTGCTCTCTGTGAATCTGAACAAGATGTCCTCTCTTGAGCAACTCTACCAGCAGCTAAAGGAAGAACTGAGGGTAGTTAAGCTTGAGATACAGCGACTGACTGAGGAAAACAAGAGGATTCGTAGTAATCCTCCTGTTGAGAATCCTCAAGCCAAGAAAGGAACCTGGACAGTGGCTGGAATGCATGGGACAAAGTTAAGGATCAAGAGGATGAATGGAGAGGTAGAATCAATGAAGATCCAGGAAACTGTTGTGGAAACATCGAACCGATTCTTCGTGCTACTCGATGAATGTGAGTTGACTTCTGGGAACGTCATGACGAACGACACCAAGGAAGGTAAAAACATTGTTGTTGTTGGGGATAGCCAGGTTAGGTATATGGATAGGGCCTTCTGTTTGAAGGATATGAGTAGGAGACAGAGGGTTTGCTTTCCTGGGGCTGGGATGGAGGATATTGTTAGCCGGCTTGACAACATCATGAATGGTAATGGGATCAATTCTATTATCTGCCTCAGTGCTGGAGGCAATGATGTAGGCAAGCGTAGAAGTGAGGATTTAGTTAGAAGGTACAGGACAGCAATAGACATAATTAGGAAGGGGGGGGCGCCCTGTTATATGTGGCATTTTGCCAAGAAGGGGTGTTGGAAATGAATGGTTGTCCAGAGCAATTGGTATTAATTGTTGGCTTTACAAACACTGTAAGGATAATGCAGTACCATTCATTGACAACTGGGACCACTTCTACGGTAGAAATGACATGTATGCCAGGGATGGGGTTCGCTTATCTAGGACAGGTGTGGGTTTTCTTGCTAGCTCAGTTGAGGGTGTTGTTAGGACTTTAAACTAGGATTAGTTAGGGGTATGGGTTTAGAAATGGAAAATAATGAGTATGGATATATTGACTTAGGCCTTGATATTATGAATCTTAATAATAACATGGACAGTAACAGGTATAGTGGAAGAACAGAAATCAGCAGAAAGAGAAAAGAGAAGGGAGGTTTTCTAAATATTTTTTATACTAATAGTCGTAGTGCGAGAAATAAGATGGACGAATTGAGATTAATTACAAGTGCGGGTAATATAGATGTTTTTGCATTAATTAACTGAGACGTGGTTTAATATGAAAAATCGGGACATGCCTGCTGAATGTCACATTCAGGGTTTTAAATTGTTCCAAGTAGACAGAAGTATCGGATAGGGAAGTGGGGTGGCACTCTATGTCCATGATCATTTAAATTGTTGCATAAAAACGGGCATAAAGTCTGAAATAATACATACATAGTCTGGATAGAATTTTCAGAGGAGTGTGAAAAATTAATTTTAGGCGTGATATACCGTCCTCCAAACTTAGATAGGGAACAAGGGAGACTACTTTGGGAGGAAATTGTTAAGGCCACAAGGCATGATAACATAGTAATTCTAGAGAACTTTAACTTTAGTCAGATTGATTGGAATTTCTTGACAGGTAATTTAGAATCTAATGACTTTTTAGAAGTAGTTCAGGATTATTTTTTGAAGCAGTTTGTGACAGAACCTACAAGGGGAAATAACCTACTTGACTTGGTTCTGGCAAACAAGGAAACCCTTGTTAATAATTTAGAAATTACAGAGGAACTCGGCACAAGCGACCACAAATCAATTACCTTTAGCATTGAATAGATGTATGATAGTAGGGAAAATTCAGTAACGGTTCCAGATTTTTGCTTAGCCGATTACAATGGGCTTAGAGAATGCTTATCAAATGTGGACTGGGGTAATGAAGAGAGCTATCAATATGCCAGCTTTCTTAACACTATACAGGCTGCCCAAGGAACATTTATCCCATATAAAGAAATTAGATCAAGTAGAAATGACCCAAAATGGATGAATAATAGGCTCAAATATATTTTAGGGCAGAAGAAAGGAATTTATAGGTGCATAAAAAGAGGTAAGGGTCATCTTATGAATCAGTAAATTGACATTAAGAGGGACGTTAAAAAGGGGATAAGAAAAGCTAAACGGGACTATAAAATTAAAGTTGCTAGGGATTCAAAAACTAACCCCAAAAGTTTTTTCCAGGTTTATAGAACAAAAGTTAGAGATAAGATAGGTCCCCTTAAAAATAACTCTGGGCATCTTACTGACAAGGAGAATGATATGTGCTCTATTTTTAATAATTATTTTCTTTCGGTTTTCACACAGGAAGACACTAATAATATCCCAGTAATTAATTTTTATAGTGGCCCTGAAGAAGATAAATTATGTAATATCACAGTCACTAGCGAAATGGTTATGAAACAAGTAGACTGACTGAAACAAAATAAATTGCCGGATCCTGATGAGCTTTTTGCAAGGGTTCTTAAGGAATGCAAAATGGAACTCTGTGAACCATTAACTAACATTTTTAATTTATCTCTTCAAACAGGTGTAGTGTCTGATATGTGGAAGATGTAATTCCTATTTTTAAAGCAGGGGACAAGTCACTACCGTCAAATTACCGCCCAATAAGCCTGACCTCTAATTGTAGGCAAATTACTAGAGTCAATTATAGCTGATATTATAAGAAGCCATCTAGATAACCATAATTTGATTAATGATACTCAGCATGGATTCACGAGGGGCCGTTCCTGCCTATTTAATTTATTAACCTTCTTCA
The DNA here is from genome assembly GCA_009830355.1 of Cherax destructor. Lineage (NCBI taxonomy): Eukaryota > Metazoa > Arthropoda > Malacostraca > Decapoda > Parastacidae > Cherax > Cherax destructor. The sequence goes on from WNWK01027339.1 coordinate 18,096, forward strand.
GTAAAGCTTTTGAGGCTGTTGATCACGATAAAGAATTTGATATTGTTTATTTAGATTCTAGTAAGGCTTTTGATAGAGTACCGCACCAGAGACTGTTAAAGAAAGTGGCAGCTCATGGCATTGGGGGAAAAGTGCTGTCATGGCTCGAGTCATGGCTCACCAATAGGAAACAGAGGGACTGATTACCTCCTCTTTTGTATATAGTTCTACTGTCTTCAGATAATGTCCTAGAATCTGTATTGATAAAGACACTGGAGGGCGAAACGTCTACAATAAAGATACTCAGATGTCGCACATGTGTCTAATTTTCATCTTGTCGGTATTGTATACCATTCATGAACAAAATGCACATAACTGTAAAGGTGTCTTCACCAAATACAACTTCAACAACAAGATCATGAACTGGGACCAGGTGAACCATGTCTTAAATGAAACATGTTGGGAAGATATCTTAAATAACTTGGACCCAAGCCAGTGCCTTGAAAGGATCAACTTCCTGGAAGCTGAAGTAAGTTCAGGACATATTCCCCAAAGAAAGAAGAGAAGAAGTAAACTGGAGAGAGAAAGATGAGCTCCTCAAGAACGCTAGATTATCTGATACACGGAAAGAAGCGCTGACCAGGGAAGTGGAAAGTATCGAACTTAAATTAAAAGATTCTTACTGGACCCAGGAGAGACAGGAGCTAAAAGCGATTAGTGAAATTGAAAGAAATTCGAAATATGTCTTTTCATATGCCAAAAACAAAGCAAATAGACCATCTAGTATCTGGCCTTTGCTCAGACAAGATGGGGTTTACACAGATGACAACAAAGAAATGAGTGAGATACTGAAATCCCAATACGACTATGTGTTTAGCGAGCCACTAATCAGTCTAAAGATCGACAATCCAAATGATTTTTTCATGAATGAGCCTCAAAACTTCATCAATGTATGCCATATTTCCGACATTACCCTAACTCCGATAGATTTTGAGAAAGCCATTGACAACATGCCCATGCACTCAGGCCCAGGCCCATACTCGTGGAACTCTGTGTTCATTAAGAACTGCAAGAAACCCCTTTCGTGTGCCCTAAGTATACTATGGAGGAGCTTAGATATGGGTGAAATTCCACAGTCACTAAAAACAACGGATATAGCCCCACTCCATAAAGTTGGCAGCAAAGCATTAGCTAAGAACTATAGACGAATAGCTCTAAGTCCCACATCATAAAAATCTTTGAAAGAGTGCTAAGAAGCTCGATTTCAAACCACTTGGATTTCCAAAAACTGCATAATCCAGGGCAACATGGGTTCAGAGCAACTACTGGATCACTATGATATGGTCTTGGATGCACTGGAAGAAAAACAGAATGCAGATGTAATATACACAGACTTTGCAAAAGCCTTTGACAAGTGCAATCATGGCGTAATAGCACACAAAATACGTGCTGGAAAACTAGAGAAGATAATGACTAGAAGTGAGTATACTACAAACTCTGATCATACAATAGAACGAAAAAATAATGTGAGGGACCTGGGAGTGGTTAATGTCTGAGGATCTCACTTACAAGGATCACAACAGTGCCACAATCACAACTTCAAAGAAAATGATAGGATGGATAATGAGAACGTTCAAAACAAGAGGTGCCAAGCCAGTGATGATCCTTTTCAAATTACTTGTTCTCTCTACGCTGGAATATTGCTGTACATTAACATCTCCGTTCAAAGCAGATGAAATTGCAGATCTAGAGAGTGTACAGAGAACCTTTACTGCACATATAAGTTCCATCAAACACCTCAACTACTGGGAACGCTTGGAAGCACTTGACTTGCACTCGCTGGAACGCAGGCGAGAGAGATATATCATAATCTACACCTGAAAAATCCTAGAAGGAATGGTCCCGAATCTACACACCCGAATCTGTATGACAGTGTCCACCGTTGAAGACACTGCAAGACTCCAAGCAGACATAAACCAAATCTTTAAATGGGCTGCAGAAAACAATATGAAGTTCAATGATGAGAAATTTCAATTACTCAGATACGGAAAACGTGAAGAAATTAAAATCTCATCGGAGTACAAAACTAATTCCAACCACACAATAGAGCGAAAAACTAATGTCAAAGACCTGGGAGTGATCATGTCAGAGGATCTCACCTTCAAGGACCATAACAATGTAGCAATTGCATCTGCTCGAAAAATGACAGGATGGATAATGAGAACCTTCAAAACCAGGGATGCCAAGCCCATGTTGACACTTTACAGATCGCTTGTTCTATCTAGGCTGGAATATTGCTGCACACTAACTGCACCTTTCAAGGCGGGTGAAATTGCTGACCTTGAAAATGTGCAGAGAACCTTCACCGCACGCATAAGTGCGATAAACCACCTCAACTACTGGGAACGCTTGAAGTTCCTAAACCTGTACTCTCTAGAACGCAGGCGGGAGAGATACATTATTATATACACATGGAAAATTCTCGAGGGCTTAGTACCAAACTTGCACACAAAAATCACTCCGTACGAAATCAAAAGACTCGGCATTACACGCCCAGCCTTGGTTGTGTGCGGGTGTATTGAGGAGACCTCTGGTGGCCGACTTGTGAGATTTTATTTTCACAGCCATGACGGAGGGATACAGGCGCCGCGTAAACACCATTGGTATTGAAGTACTTCAGGGAGCGGTTTATCCGTCAAACGTGGACGTTGTCTTGCCGGCTATACTTCGAGATTCTCTGGGTGTGGACCACTCAGAATCGTATGGCATAGCCCTTAACGGGGCACGACGGATCTTCGTGAAATTTGCATGTACGGCGGCGTATACCAGAGTTGTGGATAAATATCAGGACAAGCGGCTGGTGGTAATGCAAGGACTGGAGGTATGTGTAAGGGACGTTTCGGCAACTTACAAGTGGATAAAGTTGCGAAACGTCCCATTTGAAGCTGGGGAAAGTGACATACAGGAAATGATGAAGATGTATGGGATTGTCCATGCTGTTACTGTTGGTAGATGGATGAATGGTCTTTACGCTGGTATGTTGGAAGGCACATATTCGGTAAAAATGACATTAAGGAATCCCATACCCTCCTTTATCTTAATGCATGGTTTTCGCACTCAGGTATATGTTACCTATGTAATAATAATAATAATAATAATAATAATAATAATAATAATTTTTATTTGGACATGATACAAAGAATTACATTTGGTTATTGAGATTACATGAGGTGTACATGCCAAAAGCCCCTAGTAAATCACCACCACCAGATGTAGACCAAACAAGATGTAAACTTTGCCAGTTGGATTATTGTCACACCCTGCGTCATTATGTACTGGAGTGCGATAAAATTAATGAATTCAGAGACTACTCACTCAGAAATGTTCAAGATATGTCAAAGTATTTTATCCACAGTGGTATATTACAGACCATTCTGGAAAAATACCCTGACTTTGCTCCCTGTAAATAAAGCATTGACACGTGTGTGTGTGTGTGTGTGTTAGTTACCATTTTGTCCTAGGCACATGTCGATTTGACACTAGGCCTGTTGTATGTATGTGTGTGTTAGTTGTGTGTGTGTGTGTGTGTGTGTGTGTGTAACGAAACACTTCGAAATGTTTCGGCCCCGTGTGTGTGTGTGTGTGTGTACTCACCTATTTGTGGTTGCAGGGGTCGATTCATAGCTCCTGGCCCCGCCTCTTCACTGATTGCTACTAGGTTCTCTCTCTCCCTGCTCCATGAGCTTTATCAAACCTCGTCTTAAAACTATGTATAGTTCCTGCCTCCACTACGTCGCTTTCTAGGCTATTCCACTTCCTGACAACTCTATGACTGAAGAAATACTTCCTAACATCCCTTTGACTCATAGGAGTCTTCAACTTCCAATTGTGACCCCTTGTTTCTGTGTCCCCTCTCTGGAACATCTTGTCTCTGTCCACCTTATCTATTCCTCGCAGTATTTTATATGTCGTTATCATGTCTCCCCTAACCCTCCTGTCTTATAGTGTTGTCAGTTCGATTTCCCTTAACCTTTCTTCGTGTGTGTGTGTGTGTGTATGTATGTGTATTGATTACCATTTTGTCCTATGCACATGTCGATTGAAAACTGTGCCTGTTGAATGTGTGTGTGTGTGTGTGTGTGTTAGTTACCATTTTGTCCTAGGCACATGTCTATTAGACACTAGGCCTGTTGTATGTATGTGTGTGTGTGTGTAACGAAACACTTCGAAATGTTTCGGCCCCTAATCTCCACCTGGAAGATCCTGGAGGGACTGGTTCCTAAACTGCAAACAGAAATCACTCCCTATGAAAGCAAAAGACTTGGCAGGCGATGCAACATACCTCCAGTGAAAAGTAGGAGCACCACTGGTACACTAAGAGAAAACACAATAAGTGCCCGGGGCCCAAGACTGTTCAACAGCCTCCCACCAACCATAAGGGAAATTACCAATAGACCCCTGGTGTGTGTGTGTGTGTGTGTGTGTGTGTGTGTGTGTGTGTTAGTTACCATTTTGTCCTAGGCACATGTCGATTAGACACTAGGCCTGTTGTATGTATGTGTGTGTGTGTGTGTGTATGTATATGTGTGTGTATGTATATATGTGTGTGTATGTGTAATTTATTCATGATTGTAACTATATATGAAGTGATTATGATTCATTACCTTTGTAACTTGTCATGATTGTGACCAGCTCTAGCTCATTACCTTTGTAACTTGTCATGAGAGTGACCAGCTCTACCTGGAGCTCATTACCTTTGTAATTTGTCATAATTGTGACTAGATCTAGTTCATTACCGCTGTAACTTGTTCAGCTATCAAAACTTTGGAGTCCAGTCAATGGACCCATTATGTACCTCTGTAATCTTTTGACTACCGCCCACAGGATGGGTATGGGGTGCATAATAAAGATATTAAACTAACTAACTAGGCTGCAGGACCACGGGTCGGGGCAGGTACACAAGGTCCTAAGAAAGTAACGGAACCAATGGAGAGATAAGATTTCGTTCGGATTTTTAACCCCGAAGGGTTAGCCACCCAGGATAACCCAAGAAATGCAGTGCGTCATCGAGGACTGTCTGTCTTATTAATGTCATTATTGTTGTTACAAAACAACAATAATAATAATATATTGACTAAGCTGAATTAGCCTCTACCGGCTGTACTTTTATCTCGAAAGAATACTTTACCTAGGATAAACTACATATAGTACATTAAAAAAAAAATAGTTGCCTAGTGGATTATTCAGTATGACAGATACCTGTATCCCACCCAGCTTTACCTAAACCAAGCGAGAAACAAATTCTAAGCTGTTACTATGACAGTTATTATTAATGTGTAATAAGCTCTAGGATACTAGATTCATATGAGCTGTTTTTTTCACTTTATCATTTATTCTCTTAAACAAGCTAACCTTCCCAGATAGTCACGGACTCCCTAATTCTGGGTATTGAAAATAAACTTTGTGAACTGAGAGAGGATGAGCAACAATTACTTCCTCGTATCATTGTATACTCACGTCATCCCATGCTTTATTATTAATGTTGAGGGTTAAATGTTTTATATGAGTATCCATGAGAATGTTGATATATCATGGCAAGTCGCATGTTATGGGGAAGAACCTAAAGAGGACCTAAAGCCACACTGCTTTGGCTTAATTTTAAAGGAGTTCTTGCTAATTGATCAGTTTTACCTATTCGGCACGACACACACACATACACACACACACACACATATATATATATATATTATTATAATCAAATAGAAGCGCTAAACCACAGGGGAACACACACACACCCACACACACACATATATTTTAATATATATATATATATATATATATATATATATATATATATATATATATATATATATATATATATATATATATATATATATATATATATATATATTTATGCGTGTACGAATTAAATTGATTCTGGAACTAAATTAAAGGTCTTCTAGTCTTCTTGCAATTAAAGGTTTATCATATAATAATTCTCAAACTGGCGTAACCGATGAGGACGTTCAGTGCTGTTACCAAAAACTTAAAAAAAACTATGTAATTGTATTGAGACCATAATATAATGTAGCACGAATTATTACATTCATGGGGGTGCGCTAAATCCGCAGGGGTCATCAGCGCCTTGGGAAATTGAGGTAATCAGATTCGATCCAGAAACAGTCTCCTCATTGAGGGAATGTAATAAAGTAACCCGACCTATCGTAATTAATGAGTGATGTAATTAGTAAAACAAAAACTTCACTTGAAACTATGCAAAAATGGGAAGTTTATTGTTTTTGGTGCCGAGGAGGGGACGTGGAAGAAATATATTGTAACGGGGAAATGTGGAGTGAAAAGGAAGTAAAGAAATAGGGAGGGAGTCGTGTCTTACTAAATTACTTTTGTCCGCTTAGATCAGCCATTCAAGCGGATTAGCTATTCAAGCAGATTAGTTATTCAAGTGGATTAGCTATTCAAGAAGATTAGCTATTCAAGCGGATTAGCTATTCAAGCAGATTAGCTATTCAAGCGGATCAGCCATCCACGGAATTAGTGAGGCAAAATCCTCATCAATCCCATGGAGGTAGGAAGACATGTGTTGAACAAGTTTTATTTATAGTCATCCCTCTAAGGGAGGGAAGGATTAGTTACCATTTTGTCCTAGGCACATGTCGATTAGACACTAGGCCTGTTGTATGTATGTGTGTGTAACGAAACACTTCGAAATGTGTTTATACCGGTGAAGGGTTCTTTATCCAAGGAACTGGAGTTCTTCTCTTCATGGTATCGAAGTTGCTAACGTCTCATTTCTCTATGAAACTACCGCTTTCCCCTGACTACAATAAATAATCTGCAAGCCCAGCTGCTGACCATAGATGTAATCAATATGGACTTATTACGAACGTTGATGTTTATTGTAAAACAATAAATATGTAACTTCTAGTCACATTCCTGTTTCAATAAGTGTCAGTTGTATACACTGAAAGGTGTATATTTCTCAGTGTATATAATATATACACAATGGCCACTTAATTAGATACACTCTTGAAGTACTAAGTTTTAGCGCTTAATTTGATTATACAGTAATGCAGTCATTATTATTATAAAAAAGCATATGACACTACTTTCATCTAATATTTGGTTATCACTTTATATTGATGACTTAAAGCTTGTGCAGGCACTAGCGCCACTTAGTAGTTGAATTCAGAGACTACTCATTCAGAAATGTTCAAGATATGTCAAAGTATTTTATCCACAGTGGTATATTACAGAACATTCCACGCCCAGCCTTGGTTGTGTGCGGGTGTCTGGTGGAGCCCCCTGGAGTTGACCTGGTGCAACTTCTTTCTCATCATGGCGGATGGTTACAGACGCCGTGAATACTGTGGGTATTGAACTACTACAAGGAGCAGTTTACCCATCGAACGCAGAGATTTTACTGCCTGCCATACTTCGTGACACTCTGGGCATACAACATTCAGAGTTATACGGCATTGCCCTCAATGGGGCAAGGAGGATCCTTGTAAATTCGCCCTGTACAGCAGCATTAAAGGATCGTCGACATGTACCAGGACAAGCGGAAGGTCGTCATGCAAGGGTAGAGGTATGTGTTAAGGATATTTCAGCCACATATAAGTGGTTGAAACTCCGTCATGTCCATTCGAGGCAGTGGACGGACATTCAGGATGTTTTGAAACAGTATGGTGGATACATGCAGTCAACGTGGGCCGTTGGATGAATGGTTTGTACGCTGGCATGCTCGAGGGCACTTATAATGTGAAAATGACATTAAGAAACCTGTACCATCCTACATTCAATGGACGCCTTTCGCACCCAGGTTTATGTAACTTATGTCGGCCAGGTGAGGACATGTCGGTTGTGCGATCAACCAGGACACATAGCGGCGGACTGTGCACGTAGGCGTGTTGGAGATCGGAGGAGGAGGTACGTGTCGTGACCAGCGGATGACAGGACATCTTCGGAGGTTGGATTGGTGGAGCAGAGCGACGGGAAGAAGAAGAACGGGAATCAACAACAATCGTGGAGTGGGAGGGGATCAGGAGGAGAAGGCAGCAGGCTGTTGCCTTGATTTCAGATGTGACGCTGGAGGTGACTGAGCGCAAGGCATGACCATGGATGAGAGTCAGCGTGGAGGGTGAGGAAGCAGCTATTCTGCAGGATTTGCATGAATTATTGGTAGTGCACCCTTATTACTGGATGATATTTCAGAGGAGGTGGGTGTGGTTGGGCAAGGAGAGGATGTTAGAGAGCTACGGAAACGGGGAGGTTATGAGAAGTGGTGGAATTGGGCAGAAGGCAGTA
>WNWK01027340.1:0-26398 GCA_009830355.1 Cherax destructor
AACCACTTTTCGCTGATGATACGTCATCTCATGGAAGGTTGGCGTAAAAAGATTTGTAGGGGCCCCACACACCAAAACTGAGGTTAACCCCCATTTGGTCAAAGACCTTTATTGGTAAAAAGGGAAGTTAATATGCTTATAGCTCAGATTTAAAATATTTCAATAAAATTTTAAATTTTAAATATAATAATTATACTATTAAATAATCTGGCCACATACAAAAAACTTTAATATTTTTAACAAAAAGGAAAGACAACAAAAAAAACATAGGTACTTTTTAAACGGTCTTTTTTGAGCCCAGCTTTAGTTTATAAATCTTGCTGTGCTTCATATGATCTCAAATAAATTATATAAGAATAAACAACCAGCAACTATTTCAATCCAATTACACAATCCCACAAATTTGAAATAAAATTTACAATGCTTCATTTTGACCCAAATCATTATCAGGTCACAAGATACAGTACAGTACATTTACTATAATCAGGGCCCCACTTTTCTTTTCAAATTTGGTAATGATTTATCGCAACCACAGAAATGGCTTTTATACTTTATTACATAAAAAATATCAGACATTAGAACAATAACACCAACTTCAGAAACACACAGCCATATTAAATTCTTTAAACTATAATTGTTATAGGTTTAAAATTTGATGTATCTACAGAATCCTGTGCTATTTTTTAAACATCAGACAAGTATTTCCAAAAAAGCAGCAACGATTAACTAAATATGACAAAAGGGAATAATATTACTTTGCTGGGGTAAACTCACCTATGGAACCCCACGTTTATCATCTTACGTTATTTTGGAACCGATTTTTTAAACGTAAAAATTTGTTTGTCTCGATGTTTGCCGTTTACCGACATTCGTCCGGACCTTGCTTGGCGCCCAGCGGGCCCCACCCCAGGGCGTCAGTGCTTTTCAAAGCGGCACCACCCCCCCACCCACGCATTCATACCAGTATATTGTCATTATTCCACTGTTTTTTTAGTGCTTGCCTCATATGTAATAGAAGTGAAAAAAGGAATAAAGAAAAAAAAAAGTGGAGTGCTATCAGTGAGCTAGCCAGGTGTATGGAAAACCCCTATTCTACCATCGCTACCATTTGGATAAGAAATATTAAGTAAAATCAAAAGCTGTTGTTGAAAAGGTGCACTGTGATCACAAAACAGAAACAAGTGTGGAAAATGGAAGGTTGTTGTTGGTGTGGATGGAAACAGTTGCGGGAGTCGTTTGGAGGGAAAATGTAAAAAAAGAAAGGCAGTTGCATGATGTCTCTTAAGAAAATGCCTGCAAGAGTGCTGAAGGGGGAATTTCCAGCAGAGGCTGGTTTTAAAAATTTTAAGAAATGGATACTATGTTGTGAGGCATGGTGAGGGCCAGTTGTGACAAAGTGGGGCTAAAAAATATGTTCCTGAATTAGGAGTCCCTAGAGGTGTTCCCTCCCCAACAAGGATTGTGATGAAACGGGCCCTTTTTTGGAAGAAAATCCCCAACAGGACCTACATTACTCGGAGGAAAAGGCACGCCAGGACATAACCTATGAAAGACAGGCTAACTTTGATGCTTGTAATCCAGTGGTGATTGCAAAGTGAAGCCTTTACGGGTTTTTTTTTAAAAAACCCCCAGTTTTTGGGCAGATGCGGTGTCAGCAAGTCTAACGGGGTTGTGGAAGTCTAAAAAAAGGTTGGACAAAGACTTTTTCTTAGTTGGTTTTGAAGTTTTTTTTAGTGTGAAAAATATCTTTTGGGACAATAATTTGCCATTAATGCCCCCTGATAATGGACTTTTCCCCCTTTCTCCTCCAAACTTGGTGAAAAATTGTGGAGGTTTTAAAATTATCAAAGTGGTTTTTGCCCCCCATCCCTCCCCTCCTCCAGCCCATGGACCACAGGTCATTTCCCAAATTTAAAAAAATCTATCCAAAGCAAATTTTAAAAATGCTTTGATGTGACCCAAACATGAACATAACCCCAAGAAATTTTGGAAAAAAAATTTCCAAAGCTGCATTTGTACACCTTATGGTAAAAGGGTTGGGAGGAGTGACTCCCGGACCCGACTCTGCCTGGGAAAATTTGGGCCAGACTGTGTCCCGGAGGGTTTTGAAGGTTTTGGGGCTGAGCCTCAGAACCCCAGCCCGGCCCGGCCCGTTTTTGGGAAAAAATTGTGGAATTGGGGTCTTTGGGGTTGAAATGGTGGGGAGGTTGGAAAAGTTGGTGGAGGAGCCAAAAGGAAAAGCTAACCACTGAAGATCTGCAAGACTTCAACAGCAAACTGGAACAAGAGAGCAGAGGGCGCCCAAAGGTTCAAAGGGGGAGGTGGAGGTGGAACAAAATGGAAAATGTGCCTTCTTCAAGGATTAAAAATTTGTGGAATGTGGGGCAAGGGGCATTTATGGATGAATATCACCCCAACCATGCTTTAGGGCCCTGCTGGCAACCTGTACAATGACACAGTGGTGTGACAGGGATTTTTAAAGAAGCCCGACACGGCCCTGGTTTTTGTTAGAAAAAAGGGCTGGATTCAAGCTGGTCCCAGTGGCATTCAAAAAAAAGGAAGTAACCCCGAAAAAAACACCTGAGTGTTTGGAAGGGGGTTCCCCCTTTAAAAAAATGATCTACTCCACCTTCTCCCCCCTCGTCCTCCCACATAACAACTCTTCAATAAATGTGGACATGTTATTGTACAATATTTGCATTTTTTATGTATTCTTTATTCAATTCTGTATTATTTAATGTCCAAAAAATTCTAAAAAAAATTTTTTTAACTACTTTGGAAGTCTTGAAGTTAAATTTTTTCCAATTTTTTTGGGGAAATTTATTCTTTACGATTGTTTGTTTAAAAAAAAGCCCCTCTGAGGATTAATATCGTAAGTCGGGGGACCACTGTATATAAAAATTATCACAGGTAAAGGGGAAAAAATAAAGCCATAACAATAAGTCAAAAGGGTTTCTTGCTTTTCTAGGTGTACAATCAAGGATTAAAGCAAAAGCACTCTCCCCACCCCCCAGCCACTGCAGGCAGAAAAAGGGAAAAAAAATAAAAATACTGGAAAAAAGTCTGGTTTTGGAGATGAGGTGGATGGAAAGCATGGGGCCAAAAAAACTATTTAATCAGTACTATTCTCGTCACTCATGTTGCTCCACTTGCCCCCAGGCTTGTTTAATAGTGGTTCTACTTCTTGTTACCACCAAACTTGCTAAAAACATAGTGCCTGCACCCCGAAGGAGGGGTGGGGGTGTTTTATTTTGGGGGGTCATTTGCATTATGATGTTTGTGAACCCGACAAGACAGCTACTGAATTAATGAAGGTGAAATTTCAATTTTTGGAAAACCTTTTTTTATCTCATGCAGTAAATTTTCTTTTTTTGCCAAAACCCCCTGTTATGTAATCTACTAAAACAGGGGGGCCCCATTTTGCTGTGAATTGGTTCCCGGCTACTGCCATAGAACAAAAATAGCCATAAAGCGAATCACCCTTTTTTTACTTTTAAATGCATATAAATGCTTGATAACAAGTTTACACTATTGTATATTAAGTGAGCAATAAAACTAGGCCTAAAAACAATAAAGTAAAATGCATATATGTACAGTATACAGTGGCCCCCCGGTTTACGTAATTAATTTGTTCCAGAATGCTGTTCAAGTGCCGTTACCGACAATTTGTTCCCATAAGGACATCCAGCTTTTCATTCATTACATCCACAATCATCATCTCTTATCTGCTACATCCACACACATTCAAATATCCTAATTTAAAAGGGTTTTTCTTCGTTTTATTTTTAGTAAGCTATACAAGAAAAGGGGGTTTCTAGCCCATTGCTCCTGGCATTTTAGTTGACTTTTACATCTTTGTGTTTATGAGACCAAAAAGACACCAGTACTCCTACCATCATGTAAACAAATACTGTACAGGTTTCTGTCTTAAATCATTTGGCAAGACAGTAGTACCTCCTGGGTGGTTGCTGTCTACCAACCTACCACTATAAAATACAGTGGGGAGGGTGCTCCATAGATGTGTATATGGTGTCAGTGTTTTGGGTGGGAGTTGGATGGACATGTATTAATACATGTCCACTGGCCATCTGACATTATGTATGCATTTTCCACCATACAATACAGCTGTAGTATCTGAGCTCTCTAAAGACAGTGATTATGTATGAGTGTGGTGAAAGTGTTGAATGATGATGAAGTTTTCTTGGGGATTTTTCTTTGGGTCACCCTCTCGGTGGAGGGGACTTGTTGAAAAAAAAAAAAAAAAAAACACATTTGTACAGTTGTCTTCACATTAATACAGTAGTCTGTATAACAGGAACATGCCCTTTTGAGAGCAAGTGATACTATTTATGAGTTAAGGCATACAAATAAAGTGTTTTTCTACAGTTATCCCCAGTAATATACACAGTTTCTCTGGTGGTACTAGACTAAACAGAACATCTTATTGTAATACAGTAGACCCTCATTTAGCATGGTAGTTATGGTCCTGAAAACATCTTTAAGGTAAAATCGTGTTAGATAATTAGAAGAACTTAGGGGAAAAAATAGGGTTATGTTCCTGGGAATCTCCAAAAGCCAAACAAGTTTTTTTAGACCAACAGATCTTGAAAAACTAAAGGGCGAATATGTAATTGTAGTTCATTGTCGTGATATATTACGCTTAAGACTACAAATGCAATAGAAATAATAGATTTCTTACCTTAAATTGTGTGTAATGATGTTTGTGGATGATTGCAAAAAGAGTGGAGTTATGCTGTTGCCCCTACTGGGCTGAGGTGGATGGTAGAGGTTCTGGTACTGAAGTCGATGGTTGTACTAGAGTGTCTAACTTTAAGTCATTCAGTAAGTCAGTGAAGTGATTCAGTAAGTCAGGCAAGTGATTCAGTAAGTCAGGCAAGTGATTCAGTAAGTCAGTCAAGTGATTCAGTAAGTCAGTCAAGTGATTCAGTAAGTCAGTCAAATGATTCAGTAATCAGTCAAGTGATTCAGTAAGTCAGTCAAGTGATTCAGTAAGTCAGTCAAGTGATTCAGTAAGTCAGTCATGTGATTCAGTAAGTCAGTCAATGATTCAGTAAGTCAGTCAGTGATTCTAAGTCAGTCAAGGATTCAGTAAGTCAGTCAAGTGATTCAGTAAGTCAGTCATGTGATCAGTAAGTCAGTCAAGTGATTCAGTAAGTCAGTCAAGTGATTCAGTCAAGTCAGTGAGTCATTCAGTCAAGTCATAAGTCATTCATGTCAGTAAGTCATTCAGTCAAGTCAGTCAGTCAGACTTATGTTTACCTCTTTTTATGTGTACAAAGATTTATCAAAATGCAATGAAAATGAGAAAATGTATGTAAATAAACACAGCGAGCTTCCCTATTGTCATCCTGCACGCGTATGAATCAAACTGAACGCTGGGAGGATGCGTGGGTGGGTGAGGGTGGCTGGGGATAGCAGTAGGACTCCCCACCGACTCAATGGTTTAACCCACGCAGGCGACTGCACGCTCAAAATTTTTCCCCTCCAGCGAATCGTCTAATATAAGGTTTACGTCGTATTAGATAAAAATGTGCCGCAATTCTTCAATCGCGTAATACCCAAAACGCGCAACATAAAGTCGTGCTAAATGAGGGTCTACTGTACTTGCCGTAAACTCCTACAAGCCACTCCGGCTACCACACCTCCAATTATGTCAATTTGTTCTAGTATGGTTGTACTGTATTATGTTTATATGATATGTAGCGTTTCTTCTATAATTTTGAAAAAAAATGTCATACATATATGGATTAATGAAAATGTCTATAATAATGTATGACATTTAAAGTACCCCAGAGCAAAAATTATTATTCACCTTATGTTACTGCATCTTCAACACTAGTGAGACTCTTAGGTACTTCCTCACTGGCACAGATACTCCTACTTTGTAACAATACCAAATAGTGATTTTAATGTACCTGCATGCCAGTACAGTGTGTATGTTTATTTAGGTACAGGCACACATGTACAATTATCAGTACTATCTCAGCCATAGACATACAGTAGTGCAATAAGATCACAGTCAACAGGTGATATCACAATATGCAGAACAACCACTGAAGAGAATAATGAACTTCCAAGCGCTTCATGATTTCTCACATTATCAATGTGAGAAATCACAAAAGCACTTGGAAGTTCTATTCTTTCACAGTGGCTGTTCTGCACATACATAGTGTGCATATTAATTGGGACACTGATGCAATAAGACATTTATTTGGAAAATTAGTGTTTATTTGAAAAATACATGGCAATGATATTGACATGATTGATTTAATAAGATATGACTACCCTTTGCTTTTATAATAATTGCTACAGGCTTTGGCATAGAACTGACTAATGTTGAACACACTTTGGCAAGTTCTTCGCATGGTACCAGGTACAAATAACAGCAGCAATTAGCTTCTCCACAGTTGAACAGTTCCATTTTGTGATCTTGCAAGTGGTTATTGCCCATAGATTATCAACTGAGTTGAGGTCAGGAGAGTTTCCAGGCCAATTTGGGGAAACATTTAGCCCACTCTTTCAAAGAATGTCAGCATTTTTCAGGAAGTGTGGCATGGAGCAAGACCCCGCGGGAAAATGCCTTTCCATCAAGAAAGTCTATCCACAATGGAAAGCAAACAAGTTGCCAGGATTGCCTTGTATTTGTCACTGCTCATCGTTCCTTCAACAATAACAACCCAACCCGGGGCCAAAACTTTTAGGTGGATATTTTGGCACTTGTTGAATGTGTCCATTCTGAAGAGGTTCCCCCAACTCACTACCACTGATCTGTACCCAAGTCATCTGTCGTCCATCCCTTATGATCGAGTGCCCACCGCAACCGTTTTTTTTATAAGATCAGTAAATAAGGGTCTACCCTTTGAACAAAAAGGTTTGAACTGTGTGGGTCCACTTGTATGGGGATTTTTCAATAACATATTGAAATTTTTTTGGAGATTTGCCCCCAAAAAAATAAATTAAGAAAGTTAGGTATGTCATGAATGAATAAAATATATATAGATACAAAATAAATTTGTCATTCACTACTATAAAAAATACACAAATCTATTATAAAAAGTTAAAATTTATCAAAACAATTATAAATTCCCACATGTTCCATTTGCATTCAAGAGAAATTAATTAAATTATTTTTTTTTTCTTTGTATAATATACGTGTGATTTACATTTTTTTTTTTTTAACACATCGGCCCATTCCCACCAAGGCAGGGTGGCCCCAAAAAGAAAAAATTTCATCATCATTCACTCCATCACTGTCTTCCCGAGGGGCTTTACACTACAGTTATAAAACTGCAAAAATTAACACCCCCCCTGCAGAGTACAGACACTGTACTTCCCATCTCCAGGGGCTCAAGTCCGGTCCCTTTCCCCGAATCCCTTCCCTGTTACTTTTCACAATCTTCAACAGAAATCAACTATTAAAAAAAATTTGTCTCCATTCACCCTATCAAATACGCTAAAAACATGCTTGCTGGAAATCCAAGCCCCCCGCACACAACCTCTTTTACCCTTTCCCCCCAAACCCTTTTTCCCAGGCCCCCTCCCCCGCCTTCCCCCCACTACAGGGTTTATACACTCTCGAAATCATTCTGTTTCATTCCATTCTCTTTCATGTCCGAACCACCCAACAACCCCTCCCACTGGATAATAGTTTTGGGAATCCGCACCTCCTCCTAATTGGGCCCAAAATCGAAAATTTTTTGCATTATATTCACACCACACATTGACCTCAGACATGACATCTCCACTGCCTCCAGCCTTCTCCTAGTTGCAACATTCATCACCCATGCTTCCCCACACAAAAAAGTGTTGGTATAACTATACTCTCATACATTCCCCCCCTTTTCTTCCCTGGACAAAAATTCTTTGTCTCCACAGACTCCAAAATCACCACTCACCCTTTTCCCCCATCAATTCTATGATTCACCTCATCCTTCATAGACTCATCTGCTGACATGTCCAATTTTTAAAAATCTTAAAAATTCAACACCTCCATACTCTCTCCCCCCAATCTGGGGGTCCAATCTTTCGTCAAAACCCCCTCTTTTGTTAACCTCATCACCTTACTCTTTTCCCATATTCACTTTCAATTTTCTTCTTTTACATACCTTCCCAAATTCATCCACCAACCTCTGCAAATTCTCTTCAGAATCTCCCAAAAGCACAGTGTCATCAGCAAAAAACAATTGTGACAACTCCCACTTTGTGTTGATTCTTTTTCTTTTAACCCCACACCTCTTGCCAAGACCCCGCATTCACCCTTTCAACCCCATCTTTTTATATTGAACAACCATGGTGACATCACACATCCCTGTCTAAGGCCTACTTTTAACATTTCTATCTTTATCCCATCAATCCAGCTACCTTACCCCTTTCATTTTACCCACTGCCTCACGAACTTCTCCCACACTCCTACAAGATGTTATTCCTCCTTGCCCTATACACGAAATCACAGCTTCCCTGTCTTCATCAACATTTAACAACTCCTCAAAATATTCCCTCCATCTTCCCAATACCTCTAATTCTCCATTTAATAACTCTCCTCTCCTATTTTTAACTGTCAAATCCATTTGTTCCCTAGGCTTCCTCAACTTATTAATCTCACTCCAAAACTTTTTCTTATTTTCAACAAAATTTGTTGATAACATCTCACCCACTCTCTCATTTGCTCTCTTTTTACATTGCTTCACCACTCTCTTAACCTCTCTTTTTCTCTCCATATAGTCTTCCCTCCTTGCATCACTTCTACTTTGTAAAAACCTCTCATATGCTGGCTTTTTCTCCCTTACTACTCTCTTTACATCATTCCACAAATCAGTCTTCTTCCCTCCCACCCACTTTTCTGTAACCACAAACTTCTGGTGAACACACTAACACTACATTCTTTAACCTACCCATACATCTTCAACCCCATTGCCTACACTCTCAGTAGCCCATCTATCCTCCAATACAGTGGTACCTCGACTTACGATGGTCCCCAAACTCACCCTTTATGTAAGTTTATTTTTTAAACGCTTTGTAAGTGTAATTTGGGATCTAAAAGGACGAGTCTATTTTATATCATTCCTTAAGGGGTAAATTCGTTTGGTAATGGCACTTGAACAGTATTCTGGAATGAAAATATCGTAAGTCGAGGTACCACTGTAGTTGTTTATATCTTACCCTAACTGCCTCCTCTTTTAGTTTATAAACCTTCCCTCTCTTTTCCTGCTTCTATTTTCTTGTATCCCATCTACCTTTTACTCCCACTTTGCTACAACTAAAAAGTGATCTGATATATTTTGGGCCCCTTTAAAAATATGTTTTCCTGAAGTTTACTCAACAGTTTTTTTATCTCAATACATGTCCAACAAATTTCTGTCATTACCCCCTACATCATATTTTTATTTTTATCCTATTTTTCTTAAAATATGTACATTTCTCTGGCGTGTATCTCCAAACTCGAACATTTATGTAAGTGTATTTTCGAAGGCGTTGCAAGTGTATATTGGGGTCTGAAATGGGCAACCTACGTGACTTATTTCTTAAAAAAAATTTTTGTTGGTAATGGCATTGAGCAGCTTTTTGGAACAAATTTTGGTGAAAACCGAGGGCCCACTGTATTACCTATAACAAAACCTCTTTCATAAAAGTTCAATAAAGGGGGCTCCCATTATCATTTACACCTGCCCCCAAAACACCTACCACACCCTCTCTACAGTTCCCCTCTTTGCTTTGGCCCCCTCCCAAATACTCTCTCATTTTTAAAAGTTCCTATACATTCTCTTAACATCTCCCAAAATCTCTCTCTCCTCTACCTCCCTCTTTTTCCAGGGGCAAAAAGCTTATTATGACCCCCTTTTTATCCGACCCCTTTTTTTAATCCCTAATCCCTGAATTTAAAATTTATATTCCCCCTTTCCTTCCATAACTGGTGCTTCAACATTATTTACCCCCTTTCCCTTTGCTCTAACTCTCTCAGAACTCTGACTTAATCCCATTTATTTCTCCCCCTGAAAATCCCACCCCCCTTTAGTTTTTTTTCGCTTAGGGAGGACATCCCAAATTCTTTTTATTCATAACATCAGCAATCATCTCTTTCTTATATCTGCACTACATCCATGCACATTCAAACATCCCCGTTAAGTACAAAGAAAGCCACTAACATGCCTGAGCATTTCAGGCAGACTAATCTAATGCTTTAAATATTTAAAATTAAACAGCATATTAATATAACGTAACACATTCAGCTTTTTAAAAGTTGAGAAATTAAATTTAAAATAAATTTATTTTTTTCCATATGTTAGTGACATTGAGTATGGATATATAGTTTTCACATACATGTATTTAAATAATTGGGATATGTTAGGGAGGGGAAAGGGGTTTTTTTAAAGGTAGTTTTGAGGATACTGGCTGAAACTGAAACTCAGGAGATTTCCGGCAGAGTTTCCCCAGTTTTTGGGCCATTTTATGTAGTACATTGAATTTTTAGAGATTTAGCCAGACACGTGGTATGTCATCGAGATTTTGTGCCTAGTATTGTCTATGAGTCCTGTTGCAACTACGAATCAAGAAAGTGCTTCAGGTCAGGATTAATATTAAATTTAATGTTCTTTAAATGTAGGATGCACAGTACTAAGAGTGACTGTTTTGTATTAGCAGTACATTTAGGTCTTTGAAATTATTATTATAATCAAATTGAAGCGCTAAACCACAGGAGTCATACAGCGCTGCCTAGGTCTTTGAAGAGTGGGGGAGGGGTGCCATCTAACAGTGGACCGTGTGATCAATCGTACCAAGGTTTTTTGTCGAGTTATTGGCTTAATGTAATTTATTGTCGATCCCCAGGCACAAATAGCATAGGTGAGATAGGGGTAGATCAGTGAATAGTAGTGGTACCTCGACATACGAGCAGCTCCCAACTTAAACAATTATGTAAGTGTATTTTTGTAAGTGCTTTGTAAGTGTATTTTTGGGGTCTGAAACGGATTAATCTAATTTACATTATTCCTTTTGGAAACAAATTCCGTATGGGCACCGAACAGCATTCTGGAACAAATTATGCTCGTAACTCAAGGTACCACTGTATTATGTAAGTAGTGCCGATTGTCGTACATAATAACGTATCTTTTAGAGGATGCCAACTGTTCTGACACTTTTTCTTTTTTGTTATTTTGGATATGGGTTTTGGGAATTATAAATTGCTGTCAAGGCCCAAAACCCAGACTTTTTCCCCTAATTATGTTTAGCAAAAAGAGTATTGTTAATTATAATGTTTTTTTGGGACATTAAATGCTCTGTTCCCAAACATAATGTAGAAGGTTTTGTCAGTTTTAAAGTGTAAGTTTATTGGTAGTCATCCAGGTTGATTTTTTAAGAGCTCTTCATTACCAATGATGTTGAGTGATGCTGGATTTGGGTGGGAGACAACAAATAGGTTTATGTTGTTGCGATACATTGGAAAGGTTGCTGATGTATAAAAAAAAGTAGGGCCAAAGGATGCCCCCCTTGAAATGCCAATGTCCAGAGGTCTTGATGAGAAGGCTGTGTCCTTAATAGAGACGTGTTGTTGTCTGTTAGTAAGGTAAGACTTTATACATGTACAGTGGACCCTGCAAACGAGCAAAATTTATTCCAAGCCTGCTCAAATGCCATTACCGAACGAATTTACTTCCTAAGAAATAATGTCACGTAGGTTGGTCCATTTCAGACCCCAAAAATACACTTCCACAAGCACTTACAATATTATACTTACATAATTGTACGATTTCCGTGGTGCTCGTTTGGCGGGGGGCCACTGTATATGCAAGTGTATGGCCTCCGATACCATAATGATCAAGTTTGTAAAATAGGATGCTGTGATGTACTGTCTCAAAAGCTTTTCTTAGGTCGATAAAAGTCCTAGTGGATATTCATTTTTCAAGTGCTCTGTAAAGTAGGTCTAGCATTTTTATAACTGCATCATTTGTGCTTTTGTTTCTCCTGAAGCCAACTGGCAGGGGGTTGAGAAAGCAGCTGGGAAATGATGGGATCATGACATAAATGTTAAAAAGCAGGTGGGGGTATAGTTTTGGAGTGGTTGGTACTTTTTTTCAATAAATGATAAAAATGGCAGAGAGCATGCATGGTTCCCTTTTATAAAAAGGGGAAGGGGGAAAAAAGAGTGTAAAACCTTTTGGGGGAAAAGCCCAATGAGTAACCAGGTGCCCCATGGTAGGGTTATAAAGAATTTGGCAGTTCTGTCTTAAGGAGTTTTTTGGAAGCTGAAAATTAATTTTTCCCGTGGCCAAATTTTTTAACTTTCTGGTTTTTTTGGGATCCTTCACCTTTTATGAAAACCCTTGTAGTGGGTATTTTGCTTTTCCCACATCTTCCTCAATGCAGCGCCCCCAAAATAAGTGTCATCAGCTCTTCAGAATTCAAACAGTTTATACTTTGTTAGGCTAAAATTTTGGTAATCTGTCTGATACTGAAGTCAGCATGTTTTCTGATACAATACTTCCGCTTCCCTGTTGAAACATCCATCATGAATTAAAAGGGGAAAATTTTGGGGAAACCCAAATTAACCCCGAGCACATTGCAGGAATACCTTACGCATCAGCTGTTGTAATACTGATGAGTCACGGGTAACACCACAGCTGGATGGTTGCCTGGTTTAGTAAATTCTTTTGAAACAAAAAAACCCCAATTACATTTTAAGCTGGGGACTAAGACATATTTGAATCACAAAATTCTCCTTCCCCTTTAATTTCCCTCTGTATCTTCCACGGTTTAATCATTTTAATTTTGCACTTAAAATAAGAGCCTTATGACTCCTCTTTTTATCACAACTACTTTGTAACAGAGTATAATATAAAAATTTCAATAACTTTAAAAAACTTGAAACCTTGAAAATTTTCCAATCAAGAGAGATGTAGAATTCACGGAGAATATAAACAAATTGAGAAAAGAAAATGACACATGGATGCCCTATGGGAGCTCGGAGGGTACAAATCGGGACTATTAAAAAAATTTTGGGACATAATTTGAAATGTCCATATTAGCAAAGACCCAAAAGTAAAACACTGTAAACTGGGCCCCCCTTTTCTAACCCTTTGACTGTCGCAACCCCAAACTGGGCCCCGGGTTGGGAAAAATTTTAAAAAAGAAATTAATTAATTTTTTTATGAAATGATAAGAGAATTTTCCCCGATGGAAAGCACCAAAAATAAAAAATTTGAGGGAAAAACTTGGTTTCGCCCGCGAAATTAGTTCCGGCAATATATAGCATGGGCGTTTTTCGCCAATTTTGGGCCCTTTTTTTTTGGGCCCAAATTTCCCATTTTTCCCAGTCAGCCAAACTCATGCTATTTCTTTAGAACCCCATTTGTTCTATCGATTGAGTACAAGAAACCACCAATTTCCCAAATTTTTCAACTCCCCAATAAAGTGGTCAGAAATTGGAAATTTAAATTTCATCAAAATAAAGATGTCAATTTCAAAATAGGGTCCAGAATAAACAAACAATGCAGACATTCCTGGCATAAATTAAGATTTTTTTGTTCTTAGCCCTCTTTTTATAATTTTTTCATTTTGTTTTTTTATTCCCCAAAAAAATGAAGATTTACTGTTATCAGACTACTGCATTTTGTAAAAATGGTATAAAAAATTCGTACTTGTGAATAATTTAGCTCACCAGTTGGTTTTGGGGGCTCAATTTCGGGGTTTTCATCATGAAACTAAACAAAATCAACTTATTTTGTAATATGTTTTCCATTCTATCAAATGAGACCACAAAAAAAAAATAAACAAAAACTACATGTATCAAAAAAACCTCAAAGTCGGGGTTTTTAAACCAAAAAAACGGCAGTTTTTTTTTTATTAGCCCGCGGTGCAGGATTTTTTTTTAACAGCGCCCCCTGAAAACCCCATCCGTTCTCTCACGTGGGTACCCAAATTTCCCCCCTTTAGGATAAATTTTTTATAAATATCGTCCAAAACAGTGGCTCGTAAGGAAAAATATACGACCCAAAAATCAAAGGGTTAAATAGAAATAAAAATTTTTTAATCCTTAACTGAAGACTTGTGGAAATGCTGGAAAATTTAAAATTCAATCTTAAAAAAACAAAATTTCAACTTCTAGTTTTTTTTAGTAACTGTAATCTATATTTAGTAAAAATATTTACCCATTTCTTTTTCTTGGTAAACTCAAATTAAAAGAAAATATATTTATGTAAAAAAAACAAAAGATTATAAAAAATTTTAAAAAACACGCATAAAGAAATCACTTACAATTTTTTATCTCAGTAAAAATCCTTTAAAAAACTGCCGTATCCCATTGGGGCAGGGTGGCCAAAAAGGAAAAAAAAAAGTTTCTTTAAAAATTTTAGTAATACATACAGTAGGGGGTTACTACCCCCTTCCCCCGGATTTTTTTTGCCTCTTACAAAATGGCTTACAGAGGAAGAATTCGTTCCACTTCCCCATAGACCTCTAAAATAAATACCTAAAAAACTGAACGGGGAAATAGTGTGGAGGGAAAAACCCAAAGAGATCAATATACTACTTAAAACAGCAACACATTTATGAATCTATTAGAAAAATTGAAAACAATAATCTAGTTTACATACCTTCTGAGGTCTTTATTTTCCCGATGCCCTAACCTAAAGTGTTTTATGACTAGTTTTTGGGGCCCCTACTTTTAGGGGTTGGGTTTTCATTTAACTTCTGTCTTTTCTGAGGTGATGACAAAAGCGATGGAGGAGCTTGCAAGTGTGCGAGATGCCCGGGGGATTAACAGCATGCGCTCCAGCTCTTTGGGTACCTCATAGGGGGCGTCTTCAGAGTTAAGAAGATAAAGTGGCCTATCTGGGAAGCTTAAAAATTAAAAAAATTATATTCTAATATATATATAGTTTTTCCATAAAAATATGAATTCTAATAAAATTTTAAACTCAGTTTATTAATTTAAAAGTAAATTTTATTTCTGATAAAGAAAACAGTTATGGAGAAAAAAGATAAAACCTTGCCCCCTCTAATCCTTAAAAATTGTAATATCCAACAAAATTATTTTGATAAAAGACATATGACATTAATGAGAAACAGTGGCCCCCCCGGTTTTACGGTCTGAATATGTAAATTTGGATTTAGAACATTTTTTTGGGGAAAAATTTTGGTCTGGATTTCATCCCTCCATCCAGAAAGGGTCGATCAGCGTATCCACCCGCCCTCGGGCCCGCCACTCTGCGTACGTGTTCAGTATGGCTCTGTCACTGGTTAAACATTCATCCAAAATTTTTGCAATTTTTGTGCTTGTTTTTTGATTTCGACAGCAAAATAAGCCACCATGGCCCCAAAAGAAAGTTCCTAGTGCCACCCCCTTTGGTAAAGAAGGTGAGAAAAAATAAATTCAAAAAAAAATTGTAGAAAATACGAAAGTGGTGTCGTTTAGCTGAGCTTGCCGGGATGTATAAGTAAAATCAACAATCTGTTCCATCCTGGCAAAAAAGTAGAAATCAAGGAAGCTAAATTTCAAAGGGGGTAAATATGTTTAAAAACAGATCACAGACAATCAAAGATGTGGAGTTGTTGTTTTTGGGTTTTGGGTGGATCAACGAAAAACAGTTAGCGGGAGATAGTGTTGTGGAGTTGATCATTTGGGAAAAGGTGAGGCAGTTGTGCGGATCTCGAAAAAAAATGCCTACAGTGCTGTGAGGAATTTAAGGGAAAGGCTGGCTCAACAGATTAAAGGGCTTAGTGGCATACACAGTGTTGTAAGGATGGTGAGGCTGGTTCAGAAAAAATGCAGCCAAAAAATTTGTTGATGAATTAAAGGGTCGTAGAGGCTAAAGGTTCCCTTTCCCCCCAACAAGTGTTAAATTGTGACGAAAGGGGCCCTTTTTTGGAAGAAAATCCCAAAAAGAGGACCTACATCACACAAGGAGGAAAAGGCAGTGCCAGGACACAAGCCTATGAAGGATAGGCTAACTCTGTGTCGCTATGGGTTTAAAAGTGAAGCCTTTTGGTGTATATCAGAAAATCCCAGAGTGTCAAGAAAAACAATGTCGTCAGAGTAAATTGTGGGGATGTGGAAATAATAATAAGGCATGGGTCACAAAAATTTTTATTGACTGGGTCCATGAAGTGTTTCCTGAGTGAGAAAAAAACTTCCTGGGAAAAAAAATTGCCACCAAAGGGATCCTGGCACTGGACAATGCTCCTGCTCATCCTCCCGACTTGGAAGACCAATTGTTTAGGGGTTCAGTTTTATAACAGTGAAGTTCTTGCCCCCCTAACACCACTTTCTCTGGACCAGCATGAGTTCTGGAAGGATCACTTCAATATCCTTCATTATAAGCCTTATAGGTAAGGCTTGGCAGGTGACTTCCCGGACTTTGAACTCTGGGAGGTGGCTTATCCCCGACAAGGATTTTGAAGGTTTTAGGTGATCCCCGTTGTGGAAATATTTTGTCTTGGGGGAAATCCTGGGGTTGGATTTGGGGGCCAGGATGTGGAAGAGTTGGGGCGAAAAGGGAGGGCACCCTGAAAGCTGCAAAACCTTCCCCGGAACAGCAACAGACAACAGCTGGGGAAATTGCTTGGGGGAGGAGGAAGAGGGGAAGAAGGTGCCTTCATCAGTGATTAAGGATTGCGCAAAGTGGAATGAGTTCAAACTTTTTTAAAAAAATCACCTGACCCTGTAAACCTACAAAAAATTTATAAAAACCTTGTCCCCTTTTGGGGGAAAACTTGAAGACGCCAGAAAAGAGCCTCGGGCAGATTTTTGTGCGACAGGGGTCCCGTGCCATAAAGAAAAGAAGGAAAGTAACCCAGAGAGGGGTTACCCAAGTCCCGGAGGGGTTTTCCCCCCAAAAAATAACCTCAACTCCCCCTCCCCCCCTCGCCTTCTTCAAATGCCAACAAATTTTAATAAAAAATATTAATTTATTTTTCATTAAAATTGTCTTTATATTTTTTCATTGTTTTTTTGTATGTAAAACTATAGTTTTCTTTAAAAAAAGTTTTTTGTTAATATTTTTGGGGTGTCTGGAATGGATTAATTGTATTTACATTACTTATGGGAAATATTTACTTTGGTTTTCGTACTTTTCGGATTTAGTACGATCTTCGGGAACGGTTAAGTACGAAATCAGGGGGTCCGGTACCTACCAAAGCACTCACTATGTACTGTATACTTGATGCTTTATCTGTACCTGATTACACATTTCCCAGGGTTTTCTAAAGTTCTTCCAACACTTTCACTATTCATACAGTCTCGCCTTTAAAAAAGATATACGGGCCCTTTCTCAAATCACAACCACATAACAAGTCATCCCTTGTACTTTAGGACATCCTTCAACCATCAGGAAGTGATCAAAAACATACTTAAGGGTTTCGGGAAAATTTCCCCAGTAGATCCCTCTTTATTAAAAAGGGGAATGGATCAGTGTGAAAGGGAATGAGTGGGTGTGAAGGGGTTGTGAATGTTGCAGCAAAAAAAGGAGGCTGGAGGCAGAGATGTCAAGTTAGAGGGCAATATGGGTGTGAATGTTATGTAGAAATTCATAATTTGGAGATTAAGAGGTGGGGGGTTATTTACGAAAACCCAAAAGGGGGCCGAGGAAGGTTGTCGAGGTGGTCTGGACATTTATAAAATAAAGCAAAATAGGATGACTTGGGGGTGAAAAAAATCTGTGGGAGAAAAGGGCAGGGGGTTCATTTTGCCCTAGCAAGACAGGGGATAAAGGGTGAGGGGTGAAAGTGTTTTTTTTTTTCGGGTCATCTTACCTTGGTGGGAGATGGACTAAGGAATTTCCTAACTAGTCATTGAAGGGTACCTCAGTCTCACAGCCATTAAACAACAGATGCCATGGTGTGGCAGGGAATACTGTCTTGTAAAAAAAATGTTGAAAACCACATTTCGTGAAAGAGACGGGAAAATTTTGGGACTATTAAGTTAACACTAATGGGGACAATTTTCTAGGTTTCCCCGGGACATGCTTTTGGAGTGGGCATAACACCTCCCCTCAAGCAACCAATGAAACTAGGTCCTCCCCAAACCCACACCATCTTTTACTATTTCCTTTATTTAATGGCCTGTTAAACCCAATAATCTGTACAATCAACTGTCTCTTGTGTCCTGAGTTCCCCCTGCCAATTTTAAATTTTTCTATGGCCAAAAATGTCTTGATAAAGTTGGCCCTCAGGACTACACCCGGGGAGACCAGAAAAACCCGTCTACTACAAAAGCCTGAAAGGGGCCCCCTTTATGATTTCCCCAGGCCAGCATCCCCTTTTTTGTCTCATTGAAACCCCTTCAGGGTAGAGTAGGGAATTTAATGACAAGCACTGTACAAAAAAAATTTCTTAATAATCCATATCTAACACAACTTTGCATCCCAGTTATATCATAGGCTCTGCCAACATTTTTTGGGTTTTTGTTCAACTATCTTCGGTTAAATGCTTTCCCCTCTTGGTTTAAATCTCAGCAATTTTTCTAATACTATATAATGAAAATACAGAATTACAGGTTTTTTCCCCTAAGCAGATCAGTACTTGAGATAAGCAGTTAAAGGAAGCCCAGTCTGTTTCACCTCCCACATAGCTCTCATATGAGAGTGTTTTGGGTTTTCCTTCAGTAGGTTTTTTTCCCCAAGTCTATGACTTCTTGCTCACGATCACGCTTGGTTTTCCCCCATGGCATCCATTCTTTTTTTCTTCATTTTTTTTTCCACGCTGCCCCCTGCAGCCACGGAAAATACAAAATATCCCCAAAAAAAAAGTTCCCCACCTGCATGAAAAAAAAATACTAACAATGTAGTTGTCTTATTATTTGATTACAATTACCAATCATCAAAATTACTGTAATTCTAACACTTAAAAATCCAAAAACTTTTCTCTTTATCATAACTAGACCAAAAAATGTTAATAAGTTGATGCATACAAAATGCAATTTTTCTTCTTTTTAACAAAGCCGTATCCCCCCAAGGCAGGGGGGGCCCAAAAAAAAAAAATGAAACTTTCTCTTTTAAATTTTGTAATATATATAGGAGAAACCATGGTAGACAGCAATTGCCCAGGGGGGTACTACCATCCTGCCAAGTGAGTGTAAAAAAAAAGCCTGTAATTGTTTTTCATGATGGTGGATTGCTTGTGTCTTTTTTTTTGTCTCAAAAAAGGGAAGATTTCAGGTATGTCTTGAAAACTTTACTTTCACTTGGGCACATCACATGCAGGGGACAAACTAACACACACCCCCTGGGTTTTTTTTCATTTTTTTTACTAGTTCTTGTTCTTATTTTCTTTTTCCCTGGGAAAAGAAACAATTCTTCCTCAGAAAATAAACGGGGTCGATTTAAAAAGCCAGAAACGGGCCCGTAACCCCTTCTCCCGTATACATTACTAAAGTTAAAAAAAGAAACTTTTGTTTTTTTTTTATGGGCCACCCCCTCGGTGGAAAACGGCAGATTTATTGAAAAAAAGATACAGGAGAAGGGGGTTCAGCCCCCCCGGCATTTTGGGGCCCCCAAAATGCATTGCTCCGGGAAAAATTTTGTTCCCCTTTCCCATGGAAAATAACAGAAAAAACAAGAAAATAGAAGAAACCCAAGAGGGGTGTGTTTTATATATGCTTGTACATGCATGGTTCTGTGACCTAAGTGTAAATAGAAAAAAGCAAGGCATACCTGAAACCTTTCATGCTTAAAAAACAAAAAAAGATCCAGCAATCCCCACCATCTTAAAAAATTAAAAGAAAATGGAATACAGCCCCCCCTTTCATACGATTCGACCGACAACTCAGACTTAAGGGTGGGCTCTCCCGACCAGTATGCGACCCAAATAATGTATACTGGGGCGCATTTCCTGTATTCTGTTTTTTTTAGAATACACAGTACACATTATAAACATTTAAAAATATATCAGTTATAAATGGTGCAAAGGTGACATTAAAAAAATATCAAAGATCCTGACACAAACCCACTACCATTTTTTAATATGCCCTCACTTAACGAGAAAGTTTACCGACGTGGTCTTAGGAACGGAACTCCGTTGTTAAGTAAGGAGAGGCTGTTAAAAATAATATTAAATATCATTATATTCATAGAAGTGTGTTAAACCAACATGGGGCACCCCTACCTGGGAAATGGCAGACATTCAGGCATGGTCCATCATGATCTGTTACGATAGTATTAGTAAAAAAAAAAAATTGGGGGGTTTACCATTGACGGATATCTTGGCAGTTTTGTTCCGATGTTTTTTGGGGGATGTCCTCAGTTGGCTGGCCAGAGGTTTTTTTCCCGTGAGCAAAAATTTCGAACTTCCTGTTTTAAAACTTTATTATTTTCTGCCTGAAGAGGCTGAAAATTTTGGGATGATTAACAGAAAAATAAGTAATGGTTGGGACTGCAGTTGGCACCAATGCTGAAACTTTTAAAAAAGGTAAAAAAAAAACAGAAGTACTGTACAGTCTAAAAATAAAGGGGGTAGGGTGAGGAAGGATTTAATATGTACACACATTGTTATTTATTTTTTTTAACACATGGCCCTTACCCACCAAGGCAGGGTAACCCGACAAAAAAAAAAACTTTCATCATTCACTCCATCACTGTCTTGCCAAAGGCGTGCTTACACTACAGCTACAAAACTGCAACATTAACACCCCCCTTCAGAGTGCCAGCACTGTACTTCCCATCTCCAGGAATCCAAAATCCGGCCTGCCGGTTTCCCCGAAACCCTTCATAAAATTTTCCTTGCTTACACTCCAAAAAACACGTCAAGTTTTAAAAACCCTTTGACTCCATTGGGTCCTATCTAACACACTCACGCACACATGCTGGAAAACCGCCCATCGCACACAAAACCTCTTTTACCCTCCCTCCAACCTTTCTAGGCCCCTACCCCCGCCTCTCCACTACAGATTTATACACTCCTTTAAAGTCATTCTATTTTGTTCCATCCTCTCTATATGTCCAAACCATCTTAACAACCCCTCCTCAGCTCTCTGATAATAGTTTTGGTAATCCCACACCTCCTAATCTCCAAACTACGGATTCTTATGCATTATATTCACACCACACATTGCCCTCAGACATGACATCTCCACTGCCTCCAGCCTTCTCCTTGTTGCAACAATCACAACCCATGTCTCTTCACACCCATACAAGAGTGTTTGTATAACTATACTCTCACATTCCCCTCCTTGCTTTCATGGGATAAAGTTCTCTGTCTCCACAAGCTCCTCAGTGCACCACTCACCTTTTTCCCCTCGTTAATTCTATGATTCCGCTCATCCCTTCATACCATCTGCTGACAATAATTCACTCCCAAATATCTGAAAACATTCACTCCTCCATACTCTCTCCCTCCTCCAATCTGATATCCAATCTTCCATTATCTAATTTTTTTATTATCCTCATCATTCTACTTCCTATATCACTTTCAGCTTCCCTTTTTACATACCCTACCAAACTCATCCACCAACCTCTGCAACTTCTCTTCAGAATCCCCAAAAGCACAGTGTCATCAGCAAAGAGCAACTGTGACAACTCCCACTTTGTGTTACATTCTTATCTTTTAAACTCCAATAATTTGCTGTCACCACCCGAGCATTCACTTCTATAAATCATCTATAAATATATTTAACAACAATATTTTATGAAAAAGAGGATAAATAAATATACAAGGTATGATATAGCACATAAGGAAAGTAGTTTGTTGATTATGTATTGGTGGATAAAAGGTTGATGGGTAGGTCAAAGATGTACATGTTTATAGAGGGGCAACGGATATCGGATCATTATTTAAGCAAAGGCAGTTAGAGTAAAAGGTAGATGGACAAAAAGAAATGGCAACAGTAAGTAAGAGAGGTAAAAGTGTATAAACTAGTGGGAGGAGGAAGTTAGGGTGAGATATAAGCAACTATTGGCAGAAAGGTGGGCTAGTGCAAGTATGAGTAGTGGAGGGGTTGAAGAGTTGGGATAGTTTTAAAAATGCAGTATTAGAAGAGTCTCCCTACCATCCCCGTTGGGGAGGGGACTATACCTTTATCACGATGAGCTATGCAAATCGTGTCAAGATCAAACCCAACAGTGGCACTGTGAATACTCTTTTCAAAACTTGCCCCAGCAGTTGCTGTTCGAGCGTGCTACAGGTGAAGTTCAACACCATATTGACCCTGAAAGGAAGCATTTATTGTTGTCTGCAACGAAGATGAAGATGCAGAGAAGGTACTCACCACAACAGCCACTACCACTCTCTTAGATCGAGGACTTACGTCATGTCATCTCCAGCTCTCAGGGCAAGTGAGGACAGTTTTCCTTAAGAAACTTGATAAGCTTCTCGCAGTTCAACCTATCGACGAACTCAAGACATCCATTGAAGATCAAAACTCATGGGCCACAGTGGAGAGCATCATGAAAATACCTACAGCCATCCATGCTCAAGGTCAATAAGCATTGACGTCGGTCATGGCTGCCACTGCATTAGCCGACGGTCTTGCTGTATATTATTACTGCCAGCCCCACCTGCACGAAGCTGAGAGATTCCACTACATTTCTATTGTTGGACGAGCATTTTATGCACACAACACCAAAGACTGTCCTGTGAAGGAAAAGAAGTTTTGCACTACATGTAGTAGTGAAGGCCATGATTTTAGATCATGCACCGCCTGCTCCAACACCATCTTGCCTCACCAAAGCAACGATCACCACACTCTGGGCGTTAAAATGTCCCACTTGTAAAGACATTATGAAGAAGACCCAAGAAGCAGCACAAAGTCATCTTCAAAATCACCACCTATGCTGCTATTACAAAACTAAGGAAGCTACCACAACTAAAATTCTCCAAGTTTCCACGCAACCTACTACTACCAACATCGCACCTGCCAGTGACCCAACCACCATCTACTACTGTATGGTCTATGCTTATATGCATAATGTTGCTGTTCCTGGGACATTCAACACTTCCATCAACGAACTCTTCAAATTAAACAACATGCCAGAGTTCAAATTCCCAGATTCTCCACCATCTTCTGTGATACTCAACAACAACCAGCATCCTGTCGTCATCACTTCACCTGCTGGTGGCTCACACAGTTTCAACACCAACAATTATCTAATACTGACGCCACACCAAATACAACCAATGAGGCTCACCACCACCTCACACCTCTACCAAGAACCAATCAGCTGCCTCCCTTGCCAGTCTCGCCACAATCTCACCTTCCACCAATGAGAAGCCTTCATCTCCTCCTACGAACCAATCAGAGACTTCTGCCCCTCCAGCACTTCCACTGTCACTACCACCATGTACTATGCATGGTGTCAGATATTGACTACTCGGGTCAATTTCTACAACAATGATGCCCACTGAGCTTAACCCTCAGGGTCCAAGGGGGTCTCCCGAACTCGCTCAGTCCAAGAATTTAAAAAAAAAAATTATTTTTCTTACAAAATGATAGAGAATCTTTTTCCGATCATAATGCCACAAAAATTATGAAATTTGATCAAAACTAACGGAATTATGCTTTCGCTAGGCTAGCGGCAGCCATGACACTTACGCATCGGCGATTTTGCCCACTTTGAGCCCTATTTTTCGGCAAATTCCAATGTTTCAGGCAACTAAAATTATAGCTATTTTCGCTAGAACTCCATTTCTTCTATCGAATGAGTACAAGAAACCGCCTATTTATCTATTACAACTACCCAAATAGTGGTCAGAAAATGGCAATTTTGGCCACTTCACACAAATTTCAAACGATGCCAATTTCAAAATAGGGTCCAGAATAAACAAGGCAGACATTCCTGGCACTAAAATACTGTCTTCTCTGTTTATTAGTCACGTTTCCAAGCCCCTCTACATTACTTCTTGCTTTTCATTTTGAATTTTTATTCTCACAAAAAAATAGAAGATTTACTGTTATGTATACAACTGCATCATTGTATAAAATGGTATAAATAATATTAGAGCACTTGTGCATGAGAATATGACTCGCCAGTTGATGTGTATTGGATGCATGGTGTGATTTGTTTACTTGAACATCGTCAAAAATCGAACATTTTCGCTACTTTGAGCTCAATTTCAAGGTACTTGTCTTTGTCAAAACCAATCAAAATCATCTCTATTTCTGTAATATATCTTCCAGTCTATCAAATGAGACCAAGAAAACGAGAATACATCAATAAATACCATACGAAAATAGACTGCAAAGTCGCTGTTTAAACCAAAAATACGGTCAGTTTTTTTTTTCCTCAAAAGGGATTTATGAATTTTTACAAAACAAAATGTTAAAAGAAGAGCAGAGTATATGGAGAGAAAAAAAAGGGGAAAAGAGTTGGGAAAAAGGAAAAAAGAGCAGATGAAAGAATGGGAGAGGCTCTTCAAAAAATTTTTTCTGAAAAAAAGAAAAAATTTTAGGGATAAACAAAATAAAAAACCTAGGGAACAAGGTTTTCAGTTAAAAAAAGAGTAGGAGTTAGTAGATGGGGGGTGGAGGTATTAGTGGGGAATATTTTGAGGAACTTTTAAATGTGATGAAAAAAAGGAGGCTTTTCATGACTGAAAAGGGGGAAACATCGTTTAGGGGTGAAAAAGAGAGGATTGAGTGTGGGGGAGTTTACATTAATAGAAGAAAAAGGGGGAAAGCAGCTGGAACTGATGGGACATGACAGAAATGTTAAAAAAAAAGGTATTTGGGTTTTTGTTTAAAAATATATGAAAGGGGAAGGTACCTGGGATTGGCAGAGGATTTTAGTTCCAATAAAAGGGGAAGGGGGGTAAAAGAGATGTAAAAATTATGGGGAATAAGTTTAAATAAAGAAAAATTCGATATCACATTGGAGAGAGGGATTATGGAAGAAGTAAATGTTTTCAGATATTTGGGAGTTGACGTGTCAGCAGATGGGTTTATGAAGGATGAGGTTAACCATGGAATTGATGAAGGAAAAAGGTGAGTGGTGCGTTGAGGTATCTGTGGAGACATAAAACGTTATCCATGGAGGCAAAGAAGGGGAAAGAGAAAGTATAGTGGTACCAACACTCTTATATGGGTGTGAAGCATGGGTTGCAAATGCTGCCGAGGAGGAGGCTGGAGGCAATGGAGATGTCCTGTCTAAGGGTAATTGTGGTGTAAATATTATGCAGAAAATTCGGAATGTGGTTTGGGAAGGTGTGGAGTTACTAAAGTATTTGTCAGAGGGCTGAAGAGGGTTGTTGAGGTGGTTTGGTCATTTAGAGAGAATGGATCAAAGTAGAATGACTTGGAGCGTATAAATCTGTAGGGAAGGAAGGCGGGGTAGGGGCTGTCCTAGAAAAGGTTGGAGGGAGGGGTAAAGGAGGTTTAGTGGCCGAAGGGCGGGCTCCAGCAAGCATGTGTGAGCGTGTTAGATAGGAGTGAATGGAGATGAATGGTTTTTGGGACATGACGATCTGTTGGGTGTGAGCAGGGTAACATTTTGTGAAGGGATTCAGGGGAAAACCCGTTAATTGATTTAGTTGGACTTGAGTCCTGGAAATGGAAGTACAATGCGGCACTTTAAAGGAGGGGTCTGGGATAGTGACAGCTGGGAGGGACTATTCTCAGCTGTCATATCTGAGCGCCTCTGCAAATACAGTGATTATGTATGAGTGTGGTGAAAGTGTTGAATGATGATGAAAGTATTTTCTTTTTGGGGATTTTCTTTCTTTTTGGGTCACCCTGCCTCGGTGGGAGGCGGTCGACTTGTTGAAAAAAAAAAAAATTGTACGATTTCCGGGGTGCTCGTTTGGCGGGGACCACTGTATATATGTTTGGACTATGTACGGGTTAATGGCTTAACTTACTTGCTACACTGTTAATGCTACACTTTATCGCTGGCTGGTGGTATAGCCTTTATCGATTCCACTTTGATCTTTTCTACGATTTCTTTCTTTAATTCTGTGGTGTTCCTCACTTTCTTTACCAAAGGACTGACACTAGGAGCTTTCTTTGGGTCCATGGTGGCTTATTTAGCAGTCACACACAATAATCAAGGGCCAAAAACAATGGATTGTTAAGAAATGTTTTGTATGAACTCGCAGGATAATGTTCACTCAACCAGAAACAATGCTACACTGCCTGAGAATGTGCTGGGAGGCGGGCTTGCTGGCTTTGTATGTAAGCTGGGCACTGGACAGGTTCCATACCATGAACACGGGGCCAATCACCGAAAACGGAGGTAAATTTCCAAAAATGCCCAAACTGAAATCACCAAAATGGAGATACACGAAAATGGAGGGTTGACTGTATTTGTATTGTTCCAGTCTCGGTATTTTGCCTTTTTGTTCCTCACTAACATCTCTTTGTATGATAGTATTTGCTCAACCCCTCTTTTATTAATAAGTAGAATAATCATTAAGAAAACCTGACTTTAAAGTCAATTAAAGTATGAATGAACGATTGAATGAA
>WNWK01027341.1:0-26397 GCA_009830355.1 Cherax destructor
GTGTAGCAGGCATGCAGGGAGTGTAACATTCATGCAGGGAGTGTAGCATTCATGCAGGGAGTGTAGCATTCATGCAGGGAGTGTAGCAGGCATGCAGGGAGTGTAGCATTCTTGCAGGGAGTGTAGCATTCATGCAGGGAGTGTAGCATTCATGCAGGGAGTGTAGCATTCATGCAGGGAGTGTAGCATTCATGCAGGGAGTGTAGCATTCATGCAGGGAGTGTAGCATTCATGCAGGGAGTGTAGCATTCATGCAGGGAGTGTAGCAGGCATGCAGGGAGTGTAACATTCATGCAGGAAGTGTAGCATTCATGCAGGGAGTGTAGCATTCATACAGGGAGTGTAGCAGGCATGCAGGGAGTGTTTCATTCATGCAGGGAGTGTAGTATTCATGCAGGGAGTGTAGCATTCATGCAGGGAGTGTAGCATGCAGGCTACACTGGACAGATTTTTTGTGAGAGAGAGGTCCAGTGACTCTCAAGCTGGTCCTAGTGGCATTAAAAGAAAAAGGCCAGTAACCCCAGAAAAGAACTTGCCACCTGCAGTGTTAATGGAAGGGGATTCCCCTTCCAAACACTAGCATACTACTCCATCTTCTCCCCTCCTCCCGTCTTCCACACATCAACAACTCTTCAATAAATGTAAGTGACATGTTATTGTACTATTATTTCTTAATTTTTTATAAAATTGTGTATAATTTAATGTCAAAAAGTTCTAAAAAATATTTTATTTTAATACTTTTGGATGTCTAGAACGGATTATTTTTATTTCCATTACAGTCATCCCTCTGTTTTCGGTTTTAATCCGTTCCAGATGGATCGGCTAAAACCAAAATCGGCGAAAACCAAAACTATTTTCCCCATAAGAAATAATGGAAATTCAATTAATCCGTTTCAGAAACCCAGAAGTTTGGAAAAAAAAAAATTGGGGGGCCCTAAAGATAGATTTACATGCACAAATGAATGAAATGAATGTGGCACTTACCCTTACTGAAGACTGATGTTGTTGGATGGAAGAGAGATAGGAGGAGAGGGTAGAAACCTAATTTTGGAAGGGGAATCCCCTCCATAAGGACTCTAGGTACCAAGTCCTCATCTGGGGTCACTTCCCTTCTTTGTCTTTTAATCCCACTAGGACCAGCTTGTGATTCACTGCACACCTGTGGCACTAAATATCTCTCCAGAGAGCTCTGTATCTGGCGGCTCTTTAAAATGTCCCTAAAATGGGACATGGAATTGTCATTGTAAAGTAGCCAGCACGGATTGCAACATCTTTGTCAGGGTGATGTTCCTCCACAAATGATTGCACCCTACTCCACATTGCACAAATCTCCTTAATCTCTGAAGAAGGCACCTTACATCTTTCTTCCTCCACTGAAGCAATTTCCTCAGATCTGTTTTGTTGTTGTTGCAACTCAAGCTCTTGCAGCTCTTCAGTGGTTAGATCTTCATTGTGGTCCTCCACCAACTCTTCCACATCCTCTCCATTCACATCCAACCCATAGAAGTCCCCAATTCCACAATACTTTCCACAACTTCCATAGGCTCATCAGGGTTAGCTTCAAACCCTTCAAAATCCCTCTCTTGTACACAATCTGGCCACAACTTTCTCCAAGCAGAGTTCATCGTCCTGGAGGTCACTCCCTGCCAAGCTTTATCTATAAGGCCTATGCAATGGAAGATATCAGTGACCCTTCCAGAACTCTTTTAGGGTCAATCTAGTGTCTGAGGTTACATCAAAGCACCTTTGAAACATTGCTTTGGTGTACAGTTTTAAAGTTTGCAATGACCTGCTGGTCCATGGGCTGGAGGAGAGGAGTGGTGTTAGGAGGCAAGAACTTCACTTTTACAAATCTGAATTCCTTAGGCATTTGGTCTTCCAAGTCTTGAGGATGACCAGGAGCATTGTCCATTACCAGGAGGCACTTAAGTGGCAATTTATTCTCAATAGATATTTCTTCACACTGGGGCCAAACACTTGATTAAACCATTCCAGGAAAATTTCCCTAGTGACCCATGCCTTAGCATTAGACTTCCAAAACACACACAATTTACCTTTGTCAACACTGTATTTGCTGAACACTCTGGGATTTTCAGAGTGATACACGAGTAAAGGCTTCACTTTTAAATCCCCACTAGCGTTCCCACATAACATAAGAGTTAGCCTGTCTTTCATAGGCTTGTGTCCTGACATTGCCTTTTCCTCCTGTGTGATGTAGGTCCTCCTTGGCATTTTCTTCCAAAAGAGGCCTGTTTCGTCACAATTAAACACTTGTTGGGGTTTAAATTCTTCTGCCTCTACATATTCTTTAAACTCACGCACAAATTTTTCAGCCCCATCTTTATCTGAACTGGCACCCTCACCATGCCTTACAACACTATGTATGCCAGTTCGCTTCTTGAAGTTTTCGAACCAGCCTTTGCTGGCCTTAAATTCATCAACATTAACACTGGTTCCAGGCATTTTCTTTACAAGATCGGCATGCAACAGCCTTGCTTTTTCACATGTGATGGATTGCAGAACACTATCACCCGCTAGCAGTTTTTGGTTTATCCACACCAATAACAATTTATCCATATTTTCCATTGTTTGTGATCTCTGTTTCGTTATCGTATTCACCCCTTTCGCAACATTAGCTTCCGTGATTTCCTTTCTCTTTGCCACAATGGAACTGATGGTTGATGGGTTTTTCTTGTATATCCTGGCGAGCTCGGCAATACGTACACCACTATCATATTTTTCTATTATTTCTTTCTTCATTTCTACAGTGTTCCTCACTTTCTTTACCAAAGAACTGGCACTAGGAGCTTTCTTTGGGCCCATGGTAGCTTATTTAGTAGTCACATACAATAATCAAGGGCCAAAAACAATGAATTGTTAATAAATGTTTTGTATAAACTCCTGGGGTGATGTTCACTCAAGCGTAAACAATGCTAGACTGCGTGACAATGTGCATGGGAGGTGCGTGGGTGGCGGGCCTACGGCCTTTGTATGTGCGCGGCACTAGTGGACAGGTCCCATACGGTCGGCGAAAACTAAAACAATCGGCGAAAACTAAGACAAATTTTCCCTGAAAAAAGTCGGCGAAAACCAAAATCGGCGAAAACTGGGACAAGCGAAAACCAAGGGATGACTGTATTTCTTATGAGGAAAATAGAATCGGAGTTCGTCCAAATCAGTGTTCGACAGGCCCTCTGGATCGGATTAATAGCAAGAACCGGGGGTTGACTGTAATAAGTAAATTTGGGGTACCAGGCGTAAATGTAAATGGGGAACCGTTAATTGAGCTATGTGTAGAAAGAGGTTTGGTAATAAGTAATACATATTTTATGAAAAAGAGGATAAATAAGTATACAAAGTATGATATAGCACGTAATGAAAGTAGTTTGTTAGATTATGTATTGGTGGATAAAAGGTTGATGGGTAGGCTTCAGGATGTACAGTGGACCCCCGGTGTTTGTGATTTTTTCATTCCAGAATGCTGTTCAAGTGCCATTACCAAATAAATTTATTCCCATAAGGAATAATGTAAATTAGACTAGTCCTTTTAGACCCCCAAAAATACACTTACAAAAGCACTTACAAAAATACACTTACATAATTGTTTGAGTTTGGAGCATCACAAACACCGGGGGTCCACTATACATGTTTATAGAGGGGCAACGGATATAT
This sequence comes from Cherax destructor, assembly GCA_009830355.1. Lineage (NCBI taxonomy): Eukaryota > Metazoa > Arthropoda > Malacostraca > Decapoda > Parastacidae > Cherax > Cherax destructor. The sequence continues at coordinate 3,673 of WNWK01027341.1, forward strand.
CGGATCATTATTTAGTTGTAGCTACAGTTAGAGTAAAAGGTAGATGGGACAAAAAGAAAATGGCAACAGCAAGTAAGAGAGAGGTAAAGGTGTATAAACTAAGGGAGGAGGAAGTTAGGGTGAGATATAAGCAACTATTGGCAGAAAGGTGGGCTAGTGCAAGTATGAGTAGTGGGGGGGTTGAAAAGAGTTGGGATAGTTTTAAAAATATAGTATTGGAATGTGGGGCAGAAGTTTGTGGCTATAGGAGGGTGGGTGCAGGAGGAAAGAGGAGTGAGTGGTGGAATGATGAAGTGAAGGGTGTGATAGAAGAGAAAAAGGTAGCTTATGAGAGGTTTTTACAAAACAGAAGTGTTAATAGAAGAGCAGAGTATTTTTTTTATTATTAACACATCGGCCGTTTCCCACCAAGGCAGGGTGGCCCGACAAAGAAAAACTTTCATCATCATTCACTCTATCACTGTCTTGCCAGAGGATTGCTTGCACTACAGCTACAAAACTGTAACATTAACACCCCTCCCTCAGAGTGCCGGTACTGTACTTCCCATCTCCAGGAATCAAGTCCAGCCTGCCGGTTTCCCTGAAATAGATATGATTTTGATTGGTTTCACGACGAAAAGTACCTTGAAATTGAGCTCAAAGTAACGGAAATGTTTGATTTTTGCGTGTTCAAGAGTCTCATACGCAGTCACTAATGGGTTGACATTATTTATACAGTTAATACAATAATGCAGTAGTCTGCATAACAGTAAATCTATTTTTTGTGTGAATCAAAAATCAAAATGGAAAGCAAGAGTAATACGTATAAGAAGGGGCTGGAGACATGACTAATGAACAGAAAAATTGTTATTTTAGTGCCAGGAATGTCTGCAGTGTTTATTTTGGACCCTACAGTCAACCCTCCGTTTTCGTGTATCCCTGTTTTCGTGTGTTTCAGTTTTCATGAAGTTTTTTCGGGGAAATTTTACCCTGCATGCCTGCTACACTCCCTGCATGAATGCTAAACTCCCTGCATGAATGCTACACTCCCTGCATGAATGCTACACTCCCTGCATGAATGCTACACTCCCTGCATGAATCCTACACTCCCTGTATGAATGCTACACTCCCTGCATGAATCCTACACTCCCTGCATGAATACTACACTCCCTACATGATTCCTACACTCCCTGCATGCCTGCTACACTCCCTGCATGCCTGCTACACTCTCTGCATGAATGCTACAATCCCTGCATGAATCCTACACTCCCTGCATGAATGCTACACTCCCTGCATGAATGCTACACTCCCTGCATGAATGCTACACTCCCTGCATGAATCCTACACTCCCTGCATGAATGCTACACTCCCTGCATGCCTGCTACACTCCCTGCATGAATTCTACACTCCCTGCATGAATGCTACACTCCCTGCATGAATCCTACACTCCCTGCATGAATGCTACACTCCCTGCATGCCTGCTACAATCCCTGCATGGATGCTACACTCCCTGCATGAATGCTACACTCCCTGCATGAATGCTACACTCCCTGCATGCCTGCTACACTCCCTGCATGCCTGCTACACTCCCTGCATGAATGCTACACTCCCTGCATGAATCCTACACTCCCTGCATGAATCCTACACTCCCTGCATGCCTGCTATACTCCCTGCATGAATGCTACACTACCTGCATGAATGCTACACTCCCTGCATGAATGCTACACTCCCTGCATGAATGATACAGTCCCTGCATGAATGCTACACTCCCTGCATGAATCCTACACTCCCTGCATGCCTGATACACTCCCTGCATGCCTGCTACACTCCCTGCATGAATGCTACACTCCCTGCATGCCTGCTACACTCCCTGCATGAATGCTACACTCCCTGCATGAATGCTACACTCCTTGTATGCCTGCTACACTCCCTGCATGAATGCTACACTCCCTGCATGAATTCTACACTCCCTGCATGCCTGCTACACTCCCTGCATGAATGCTACACTCCCTGCATGCCTGCTACACTCCCTGCATGAATGCTACACTCCCTGCATGCCTGCTACACTCCCTGCATGCCTACTACACTCCCTGCATGCCTGCTACACTCCCTGCATGCCTGCTACACTCCCTGCATGTTTGCTACACTTCCTGCATGAATGCTAACTCCCTACATGAATACTACACTCCCTGCATGCCTGCTACACTCCCTGCATGAATGCTACACTCCCTGCATGAATGTTACACTCCCTGCATGAATGCTACACTCCCTGCATGAATGCTACACTCCCTGCATGAATGCTACACTCCCTGCTTGAATGCTACACTCCCTGCAGGCCTGCTGCACTTCCTGCATGCCTGCTACACTCCCTGCATGAATGATACACTCCCTGCATGAATGCTACACTCCCTGCATGAATACTACACTCCCTGCATGAATGCTACCCTCCCTGCATGAATGCTACACTCCCTGCATGCTTGCTACACTCCCTGCATGAATGCTACACTCCCTGCATGAATGCTACACTCCTTGTATGCCTGCCTCACTCCCTGCATGAATGCTACACTCCCTGCATGAATGCTACACTCCTTGTATTCCTGCTACACTCCCTGCATGAATGCTACACCCCCTACATGAATGCTACACTCCCTGCATGAATTCTACACTCCCTGCATGCCTGCTACACTCCCTGCATGAATGTTACACTCGCTGCATGAATGCTACACTCCCTGCATGAATGCTACACTTCCTGCATGAATGCTACACTCCCTGCATGAATGCTACACTCCCTGCATGAATGCTACACTCCCTGCATGCCTGCTACACTCCATGCATGAATGCTACACTCCCTGCATGAATGCTGCACTCCCTGCATGCCTGCTACACTCCCTGCATGAATGCTAAACTCCCTTCATGAATGCTACACTCCCTGCATGAATGCTACACTCCCTGCATGAATGCTACACTCCCTGCATGAATGCTACACTCCCTGCATCCCTGCTACACTCCCTGCATGAATGCTACACTCCCTGCATGAAGGCTAAACGCCCTTTATGAATGCTACACTCCCTGCATCCCTGCTACACTCCCTGCATGAATGCTGCACTCCCTGCATGCCTGCTACACTCCCTGCATGAATGCTACACTCCCTGCATGCCTGCTACACTCCCTGCATGCCTGCTACACTCCCTGCATCCCTGCTTCACTCCCTGCATCCCTGCTACACTCTTTACCACAGGCTTGGCACTAGGAGCTTTCTAGGGGCCCATGGTGGCTTATTTAGCAGTTGCAAGCACTAAAAACAGTGGAATAATGACTATATACTACTGGTATGAATGCGTGGGTGGTGGTCGCTCGCTTGTAAACAATAGCACACTGACGCTGAGTGGAGTTTCCAGGCCCAGCTGGGCCACGCGTACGCGTCCGGTACGAATCGCCAACTCCGAGCGGATTCGTTAATACCGAGCCAAAATTCTTGTGAAAAAACCGGTCGAACACCGATTTGGACGAACGCCGATGGCGTTGAACACCGGGGGTTGACTGTAAGTAACTTTATTCAGGTATACACAAATACAGTGGACCCTAGGTTTTCATGATTAATCCGTTCCAGAGAGTCTGACGAAACCCGAAAATTACGAAAACTGAAATAATATTTCCCATAGGAAATAATGTAAATCCAATTAATCCGTTCCAGAGGGAGGCGAGTTTATTATTTTGAAACTTGACAAAATGCTTCAATATGACGCTAATATTAACACTACGGCTTATTATCTATCACAATTCATCTAATATGACATAATAAACAACATTAATAACATAGAAACGTGATATATACTCTAAAATGAATAAAATGTGTCATGTATGTGATGAGTGGTGGTGGTGTTGTTGTTGTTGGGTTTATCAGGGCCACTGACAGCATAAGCCGTATAGTGGTGGTGGCCACTAGTCACACTGAAACAATGTATGTACAGTAGACCGTCATTTAGCACGGTAGTTAAATTTCTGATAATGCCGTGTTAGGTAAAATTGTGTTAGATGAACTGAAGAACTTATGGAAAATATAGGGTTACGTTCCTGGGAGCCCCAAAAAAGTTAAACAACTTTTTTTTTAGGCCTCCACATCTTACAAAAAAAAAAGTGAATATGTAATTGTAGTTCATTGTTGTGATGTATTATGTTGTTTTTACTGCTTAAGACTACAACTGTAACAGAAATAATAGTATTTCTTACCTTAAATTGTGGGTGCTGGTGTTTGTGGATGATTGTGAAGAGAGTGGAGAGTTGTGGATGATTGTGAAGAGAGTGGAGAGTTATGCTTTGGCCCTACTGGGCTGAGGTGGATGGTATTAGTTCTGGTAATGAAGTCAATGGTTGTACTGGAGTGTCTAACTTAAAGTCATTCAGTCAGTCAAGTCATTCAGTAAGTCAGTCAAGTCATTCAGTAAGTCAGTCAAGTCATTCAGTAAGTCACTCAAGTCATTTAGTAAGTCAAGTCATTCAGTAAGTCAGTCAAGTCATTCAATAAGTCAGTCAAGTCATTCAGTAAGTCAATCAAGTCATTCAGTAAAGTAAATTTTATTTCATTGCAGATTACATAGGTATTGGTAGTTACAATATAAACTGAGTGCAAGGAGAGCCACTGACATGCCATGGCATTAGGGGCAGCTTAATCTAGTGACTTATAGACTATGTACATAATATTAGAGAAATTTATTGAGTTTATTCTATTTAAAATTTGTTTTCAAATTACAATATGATGATATTATACTGTTAAAATTATTATATGATGATATTAGATTGTAACAAGTGTTTAGGAGAATGGTAATATGAAATTGAGATTATCTTAAGGAAAATAACATTGAGCATTTTTGACAGTAACTTATAGTATGAGTATTTAGTTTTGGGTGAGTAGGGGGTAACATAATAGTAACATATTATTAAAAATTGAAATTATCTTATAGGAAAGTAATATTGAGCATTTTTGAAAGTAGTTTATAGTATGATTATTTAGTTTTGGGTGAGTAGGTGGTTTTTGAGTAGAGTCTTAAATTGATTTTCAGACAAGGTTATCTTAATATTTACTTGTAATGAATTCCAGATTCTGGGGCCCTTTATGTGCATAGAATTTTTACATAGGTTGATATGAACTCTGGGTATATCAAAAAGTGATCTGTGTCTTGTGTTGTGGTCATGGGTCCTATTAAAGTTGGTGAGGAGAATTTTGAGCGGAGGGTTTATATTAGAGTGTAAAATTTTATATATGTAGTAGGCACAAGAATAAGTATGAATGTTCTTTACGGTGAGTAGTTTTAGACTTTTGAATATTGGTGGAGTATGCTGTCTAGAGTGGGAATTTGTTATCATTTTGACTGCAGCCTTTTGCTGTGTTATGAGTGGTCTAAGGTGATTTAATGTTGTTGATCCCCATGCACAGATTCCATAGGTGAGATAAGGATAGATAAGTGAATGATATAGTAAGTGATATAGTAAGTAAGTCAGTCATTCAGTAAGTCAGTCAAGTCATTCAGTAAGTCAGTCAAGTCATTCAGTAAGTCAGTCAAGTCATTCAGTAAGTCAGTCAGTCATTCAGTAAGTCAGTCAAGTCAGTCAGTCACAAACTCATGTTTACCTCTTTTTATGTGTACAAAGAAACACTTCATTATGGCCACAGGTTATGTCTTGTCTAATATCATTGTTTTCTTCGTTAATTCTAAGACTTGAATGCTTATACCTTTTCTTGCCATTTTGAGCAACACTAGTATACCTACTGGGTGTCATGATTGCTTGGCAGATACAAGATATAGTAATTAAAAGATCAAAACACAATTCACAATCACAAGCTTGTAGCAGAGAAGTTGGACTGGACGCTTATGAACTATGAATGCTGGGATGGTGGGGTGGTGTCAGGGGGTGGCTGGGGACCGCGGGAGGTCTCTCCCGCTGATCCACAACAAGGCAGCCGCTTGAGGAAGAGAATTTTTTTTTTCCTTCCTCCAAACTGAACCGTGTTAAATTAATTTTATGATGTGTTACATAAAATTGTGCCGTAATTCTTCAATTGTGCTATAACCAAATCATGCCAAATAAACTCGTGCTAAATGACGGTCTACTGTAATTTATAAATAAGAAATATTTACACTTATCTTGAAGGAGATGCTGGCAGAGGGCGGTGTATTTTGTCAGTGGCCCTGTATACCTCCAACAACATTGGAGGAGTTAGTTTCATGTCCTTTTTCTATCGCTTAACTTACTTGCTACACTGTTAATGCTACACTTTATCGCTGGCTGGCGCTATAGCCTTTATCGACACCTGCTGCTTTAGTATCGTACATATCCTGGAATCACTGAAGAAGACACATTCTCCCCTCTCTCTTCCTCCTCCACTTCGGTACTTTGCTATGAGTTCTTTCTTGAATTCTATCGTGTTTCTCACCTTCTTGGGCCCATGGTGGCTTATTTAGCAGTCACACACAATAAACAAGCACAAAAACAATGGATTATTACGAAATGTTTCGTATGACCTCGCAGGGTGATGTTCACTCACCGAGAAACAATGCTACACTGACTCAGAATGGTGTACTCACCTATTTGTACTCACCTATTTGTGGTTGCAGGGGTCGAGTCATAGCTCCTGGCCCCACCTCTTCACTGATTGCTACTAGGTCCTCTCTCTCCCTGCTCCATGAGCTTTATCAAACCTAGTCTTAAAACTATGTATGGTTCCTGCCTCCACTATGTCGCTTTCTAGGCTATTCCACTTCCTGACAACTCTATGACTGAAGAAATACTTCCTAACATCCCTTTGACTCATAGGAGTCTTCAACTTCCAATTGTGACCCCTTGTTTCTGTGTCCCCTCTCTGGAACATCTTGTCTCTGTCCACCTTATCTATTCCTCGCAGTATTTTATATGTCGTTATCATGTCTCCCCTGACCCTCCTGTCCTCTAGTGTCGTCAGGCTGATTTCCCTTAACCTTTCTTCGTAGGACAATCCCCTTAGCTCTGGGACTAGTCTTGTTGCAAACCTTTGCACTTTCTCTAATTTCTTGACGTGCTTGACCAGGTGTGGGTTCCAAACTGGTGCTGCATACTCCAGTATGGGCCTGACGTATATGGTGTACAGAGTCTTGAATGATTCCTTAGTGAGGTATTGGTACGCTATTTTTAGGTTTGCCAGCCGCCCGTATGCTGCAGCAGTTATCTGATTGATGTGTGCCTCAGGAGATGTGCTCGGTATTATACTCACCCCAAGATCTTTTTCCTTGAGTGAGGTTTGCAGTCTTTGGCCACCTAGACTATACTCTGTCTGCGGTCTTCTTTGCCCTTCCTCGATATTCGTGACTTTACATTTGGCAGGGTTAAATTCAAGGAGCCAGTTACTGGACCAGGCTTGTAGCCTGTCCAGGTCTCTTTGTAGTCCTGCCTGATCCTCGACTGATTTGATTCTTCTCATTAACTTCACATCATCTGCAAACAGGGACACTTCTGAATCTATCCCTTCCGTTATGTCATTCACATATACCAAAAACAGTACAGGTCCTAGGACTGACCCTTGTGGAACCCCACTTGTCACAGGTGCCCACTCTGACACCTCGTCACGTACCATGACTCGTTGCCTCCCTGTCAGATATTCTCTGATCCATTGCAGTGCCTTTCCTGTTACATGTGCCTGATCCTCTAGCTTTTGCATTAACCTCTTGTGATGAACTGTGTCGAACGCCTTCTTGCAGTCCAAGAAAATGCAGTCTATCCACCCCTCTCTCTCGTGTCTTACTTCTGTTACCTTGTCATAAAACTCCAGTAGGTTTGTGACACAGGATTTTCCTTCCCTGAAATCGTGCTGGTTGTCGTTTATAAGCTTGTGTCTTTCTAGGTGCTCCACCATTCTCCTCCTGATGATCTTCTCCATGACTTTGCATACTATACACGTCAGTGACACAGGTCTGTAGTTTAATGCCTCGTGTCTGTCTCCTTTCTTAAAAATTGGGACTACATTTGCCATCTTCCACGCCTTAGGTAGTTGCCCAGTTTCAATGGATGTGTTGAAGATTTGTGTTAGTGGCATACACAACATCTCTGCTCCCTCTCTAAGGACCCACAGAGGAATGTTGTCCGGTCCCACCGCTTTTGAGGTATCGAGTTCACATAGCAGCTTCTTCACCTCCTCCTCGGTTGTGTGTATTTCATCCAGCACTTGTTGGTATACCTCCCTATTCTGAATTCCTGGAGTCCTACCTGTCTCCTCTGTAAATACTTCTTTAAATCTCATGTTGAGCTCCTCACATACCTCTTGGTCGTTTCTTGTGAACTCCCCACCTTCCTTCCTCAGCCTGTTTACCTGGTCCTTGACTGTTGGTTTCCTCCTGATGTGGCTATACAACAGCTTCGGGTCAGACTTGACTTTTGATGCTATATCATTTTCATATTGTCGCTGAGCTTCCCTTCTTACCTGTGCATATTCGTTTCTGGCTCTTCGGCTAATCTCTTTATTTTCCTGGGTCCTTTGTCTTCTGTACTTTTTCCATTCTCTATTACACTTAGTTTTTGCCTCCCTACACCTCTGGGTGAACCAAGAACTCATTCTGGTCTTCCCATTACTTCTGTTTCCCTTGGGGACAAACCTCTCCTCTGCCTCTTTGCATTTGGTTGTCACATATTCCATCATTTCTTTTACTGGTTTTCCTGCCAATTCTCTCTCCCACTGAACGTCTTGTAGGAAGTTCCTCATGCCTGTGTAGTCCCCCCTTTTGTAGTTTCATTTCTCCCTTCCTATTCCTGCTCCCCTCTCCACTTGTAGCTCAACTATATAATCAAAACACAGAACCAAATGATCACTAGCTCCAAGGGGCCTTTCATACGTGATATCCTCGATGTCCGAACTACTCAAGATCATCCCCACCTCTCTCTCTGGTAGTGTCTCTAACATGTTGATGCATGAGGTTTTCCAGTACTACATCCATCATCTTGGCTCTCCATGATTCAGGATTCCCGTGGGGCTCCAGGTTTTCCCAATCAATCGCCTTGTGATTGAAATCACCCATAACTGGGAGGCTTTGTGTGCGCGCTGGCACTTGGACGTGTTCCATACGACCGATGAAAACAGAGGAAATTAAAGGAAACAGAGACTATATTTTGACGAAAAAAGTTGGCGATAACCGAAAATCACGAAATCAGAGGGTAACGAAAACAGAGGGTCCACTATACAGTTAAATAGATTATCATACATAGCAGCATGTGTAGAGAACCTAGGATAAACCATAAAAGTTAGACAAAGTGACATACGTATTTCTATTTAGGTCCTTAACCCTTTCAGGGTCAAGACCTCAATTCTTAACTCTCTCAGGGTCGAAACATTTTCGGAAAAAAAAATTATTTTTTCTTATGAAATGATAAAGCATCTTTTTCCGATCTTAACGCCACCAAAAGTATGAAATTTGGTGAAAAACTAACGGAATTATGCTCTCGCAAAGTTAGCGGTATCGAAGATATTTATGCAGCGGCGATTTTGCCCACTTTGAGCCCTATTTTCGGCCAATTCCAATGTGTCAGTCTACGAAAATCATAGCTATTATTGTAGAATTCCATTTTTTCTATCGATTGAGTACAAGAAACCACCAATTTACCGATTTCAACTACCCAATAAAGCGGTCAGAAATTGACAATATTGCCAATTTCACACAAATTTCAAGAGATGCCAATTTCAAAATAGGGTCCAGAATAAACAAGACAGACATTCCTGGCACTAAAATAACATTTTATCTGTTCATTAGTCACGTCTCCAGGCTCCTATTGCATTACTTTTGCTCTCCATTGTGAAATTTTATTCTCACAAAAAATTTAAGATTTTCTGTTATGTATACTACTGCATCATTGTAAAAACGGTATAAATAATATCAGCGCACTTGTGCAAGAATATTAGACTACCCAGTTGATGTGTATTGGACGCATTGGGTGATTTGTTTACTCTTGAACATCAGCAAAAATCGAACATTTTCACTACTTTGCACTCAGTTTCAAGGTATAGTGGACCTCCGCCTAACGAACACCCCACAAATCGTACAATTATGTAAGTATAGTATTGTAAGTGCTTGTGGAAGTGTATTTTTAGGGGTCTGAAATAGACTAACCTACGTGACATTATTTCTTAAGGAAGTAAATTCGTTCGGTAATGGCACTTGAGCAGGCTTCTGGAATGAATTTTGTTCATTAGGCGGGGGTCCACTGTACTTGTCATCGTGAAACCAGTCAAAATTATCTCTATTTCTGTAATATATCATTCATTCTATCAAATGAGACTAAGAAAACGAGAATACAAGCATAAATACCATACGAAAATAGACTGCAAAGTCGCTGTTTTAAGCCAAAAACACGGTCAGAGTTTTTTTTCCTCATTATGCACTGTGTGGTGCAGGATTTATTTTATACTGCGCACACTGACCGCACAGACCCATTCTCTCACATCTAGGCCTGCCAGCCTGTTTCTGCTTGATTTGAGGGCGCTAGAATTTAGGCGTACTAGTACGTCAAACGCCCTGGTGCATAAGCCGTACTAGTACGTCAAAAACCCTGAAAGGGTTAAAGACCATCGTGTAGTCGATGGGTTTTAACGCATAATAAACCAGCTAGCCATTTTGTATAACAAACCAGAAACAAAAACATATCGTGGAAGAAGTCTTGCAAGATCTGTTCTTGCAAGAGTTACACTGAAGCGAAGGTTCAGTGCAATGCTTGTATAAACCTTGCTGAATTTAAACAGCACTACAGAAGGAATACTAGCAAAATAGCTATGAGTTTGGTAGATTGGAAGAATGGAATGGGCCAAAAATAGGGCATAAATTGGGTAATCCAGCAAAGTCACTAATCCGACACCCTACAGGTCCCGATGATGCCGGATTTGTGATGGCCGATCTGTAGTACGTTTGAGAATAATAATAGATTACTTTGGTAAATGCTTTCTTGTGAATAATTAAAATTTTTTGCAAATTTTTTGTGAAGTGCATAGATGATTTGATATTGTCATTTGTGATGTTTATGATTCCTTTTAATTAACTTCATTGTAATTGCTATAATTGCTTTCCCTTTTTTTAACATCAAGGTCATTGATACCATACTGGATTAAGAGACCACTGTACTTTCACACAATGTTGTATTCTAGTAACAGTCTGAAGAAAAAACACTTGATCAGGTCAGTCTATTGATAAATATTTACCCAGTGAAATGTTGTCACATTAAGAGCTTGCTCTGCACCAGTGTCTGTTCTTCAGTGTTGTTAGCAGTATGCCTTTGTCTCCAGCACTAATGTGTTGTCTCTCATTATGGCTGGAGTGTTAAATAAAATTATTGCTTCCATTCATATTTTGTTGCAGGTTGTGGAGAGTGTAGTAAGTCGTGTAATGAAGAGTGAAGGATGCAAACCCAACTCAGAGAGTGGCATGCAGCTGTTGCGTCTCTGTTTATCCTATGAGACAACGGATCCACTCATACTGTCAACTTTACTTTCCTGCATCTCTGGCCTATTTGTCTTCATAAGACTAGTACCCAGTGTACTTCCCGATGTTCTAAATAAGATCTTCTCTGCCTTAACTTTCTCTCTACCCGGACAAACTAAGGATTCGCGAAGTAGAGCTGTGAAAAATGTTAGAAGACATGGCTGCTCTCTGATGGTGAAAATTGCTCTTGGGTATCCAGATATACTCCTTGAGGCATTTGATTTTATTAATAATGTTGTTGATAGTTTGAGTCATAATCCACAGGAACTCTCACAGATGGAAAAAGGGACTTTGCAAGAAGCACTTATGATAATTAACAATCACTTTCATAACTTTGATAAACAAACTGTTTTTATTGGTAAAGTTTTGAGCCCTGTTTCAGTGATGTGGAGTGATGTGAAACAGCCATTTAGTTCTCCACTAGACTTCATGTCATTTGTTGGACTGGATAAGGCTCCAGTAGAACCCAGCGAGAATGATGTCAATGGCCAAAACAGAGCTCAAATTATGTACTGTGTTAATTTGATATTAGCTGTGATAAAACGTTCAGAGTTTTCCTCAGACCCTGATAGGGCAGAACATGGGGGATTTATATTGGAACGTTCGGAAAATGGAGCAATTGTGTACCGTAATCCTGCCACACCCCATGTCATGCCGCTCCTCCATCAGCTGTTCTGTCTTGTGCGACTCTTCAATAATCTTTGGCATCCAGAGGCATTGGCATGTGTTTCACCAGGGTATGCCAAAGCCCACGACCTGCCAGATAATGACAAAAACAATATTTTAGGGCTTACTTCAAATATTGCTGATCCTTGCATTGACTCTCCTAAGGTAATGAAATTTTATTAATTTTAGTTGTACTGTTTTATACTTAGTCAAAATTCTGCTAATAGTATACTGTAGGGCCCCGCTTTACAGCGTTCCGCTAATACAGACATTTCAAATTATGACCAAAACTCTCCATACAGCTTCCCCCATCTGACTTTCTAATTCGGTCACCATGCCCCACCCGGTCTTTGTTTACATTCTCCGTGAGCACGACTCTCCATTATGTCTGAATACTTTTCAAAATTTCAAGTGTTTTTAAGTTATTTCATATTTTATATATACTGCCTCCCAGCATACATAAGGGGGATTACCAATAGACCCCTGGTCTATTGGCACTGGACAGGCATCTAAAGTCAGTACCTGACCAGCCAGGCTGTGGTTTGTACATCAGTTTGTGTGTGGCCAACAGTAACAGCCTGGTTGATCAGACCCTGATCCACCACAAGGCTTGGTCTCAGACCGGGCCGCGGGGGCGTTAACCCCTGAAATCCTCTCCAGGTATACTCTGATAATATATTTATGTGTACCTGTACCTAAATAAACTTACACACTGTGCTAGCATGCAGGTACATGTTAAAATCACTAAGTGTGTCTTATTAGTCTTGAAGACGCCATATTAATAATTATAATAATATCACAGTTATAATCACTGAGGCGCATTAAATGTTGTATATTATGTTAATAGTATAGACATTTTGGTTAATCCATCTATGATATTTTTTTCAAAATTATATAATAAACATGCTATATAGCATATAAACATGATAAATACACCCACAGTAGAATAAATTAACATAAATATGAGATGTTTTTCCAGTCGTCTTGTTGGAATGTTGGAAAGAACATTTTCTCTAGTTCGACACCAAAGAAAATGTGTAATTAGGGGGTAATTAGAAAATTATTCCTTTCATATGCCTTCACTCAGTGTTATTCCTTCTAAAAATGGTGTATTACATGGAAATGGGAGTGTTGCTCTTTATTTATTCTACTTTACCAATGTGGAGACAACTTGTACACACTGTAAGGTGTTTGTATTATGGTACAGTGGACCCCCGACTAACGAAAGGCCCATATAATGAAAAAATCGTGTTATGAAAGCTTTTTTCGCTTTCGTGTAGCGAAAATGGACTCGTGTAGCGAAACGTATTAGACCTGTCCGCCTGCTCTGTGCCTGCTCTGCGCCTGCGCAGGACACCAGTCAAGCATTGTTTACCATTGAGAGAACATTACTCAGCACGCTCTTTCAAACATTCACAATAAATTTGTTGTGTTTATTGGTGGTTTATTGATTGTCACTGTGAAATAAGTCACCATGGGTCCAAAGAAGCTTCCTAGTGGCACCCCTGTGGTAAAGAGAGTGAGGAACACCATCGAACTGAAGAAAGAGATTGTAGAAAAATATGAGAGTGGCGTACGTCTGAGTGAGCTTGCCAGGATGTACAAGAAAAGTGCATCTACTATCGGCACTATCCTGGCAAAGAGAAATGAGATCAAGGAAGCTAATGTTGCAAAAGGGATTGATATGTTAACGAAAAATAGATCGAAAACAGTGGATGAGGTTGAGAAGTTGTTGATGGTGTGGATAAACAATAAACAGATAACAGGTGATAGTATTTCCACGGCGATAATTTGTGAAAAGGCAAAGAAGTTGCACGCAGATCTTGTCAAGACAATGCCTGGAACCAGTGGTGAGACAAGTGATTTTAAAGCCAGCAAAGGCTGGTTTGAGAGGTTTAAGAAACGTAGTGGCATACACAGTGTTGTGAGGCATGGTGAGGCAGCCAGCTCAGACAAACGTGCAGCTGAAAAATTTGTGAGTGAATTTAAGGGGTTCGTAGAGGCTGAAGAATTCCTCACCCAACAAGTGTTTAATTGTGATGAAACAGGCCTGTTTTGGAAGAAACAGCCCAACAGGACCTTCATTACTCAGGAGGAAAAGGCACTGCCAGGACACAAGCCTATGAAAGACAGGCTAACTCTTATGATGTGTGCCAATGCCAGTGGTGATTTTAAAGTGAAACCTTTACTGGTGTATCACTCAGAAAATCCCAGAGCCTTCAAGAAACACAATGTTAACAGGAATAAGTTGTGTGTGCATTGGAAGGCTAACAGTAATGCATGGGTCACTAAGGACTTTTTCAAGGAATGGTTGACTGGAGTGTGTGGCCCTAGTGTGAAGAAATACCTCCTGGAAAAGAAATTGGGACTCAAGTGCCTCCTGGTACTGGACAATGCTCCTACTCATCCTCACAACTTGGAAGAGTTGTTGTCTGAGGAGTTCAATTTCATCAGAGTGAAGTTCTTGACTCCTAACACTACTCCTCTCATCCAGCCCATGGACCAGCAGGTCATTTCCAACTTCAAGAAACTGTACACCAAAGCAGTGTTTCAGAAGTGCTTTGATGTGACCTCAGACACTGCATTGACCCTAAGAGAATTCTGGAAAGATCACTTCAATATAGTGCATTGCATAGGCCTTATAGGTAAGGCTTGGGAGGGAGGGACTTCCAGGACTTTGAACTCTGCTTGGAGACCATTGTGGCTGGATTGTGTTGAAAAGAGGGATTTTGAAGGATTTGAGGCTCACCCTGACTGACGACCCTGTGCCTGTTGTGGAAGATATTGTAGCATTGGGAAACAGCCTGGGGTTGGAGGTGAGTGGTGAGGATGTGGAAGAGTTGGTGGAGGAGCACAGGGTAGAGCTAAGAACTGAAGAGCTGCAAGAGCTGGAACTGGAACAGCATCAGACCAGAACTGAGGTTATTGCTTCACAGGAGGAGGGAGAGAAAGAGAAGGTGGTGCCTTCTTCAGAGATTAAGGAAATATGTTCTATGTGGAGTAGGTTGCAGACATTTGTTGAAAAACACCACCCTGAGCAAGCTGAAATGAGCCATCTGTGCAGCCACTTCAGTGACAGAGCCATGTTGCACTTCAGGAAAATCTTAGAGTCGCCAGAAACAGAGGACTCTGGACAGTTATTTTGTGCGACAGGCTTCTAGTGACTCTCAAGGTGGTCCTAGTGGCATTAAAAGACCAAGAAGGGAAGTAACCCCAGAGAGGGACTTGTTACATGAAGTCCATTGGGAGGGGGATTTCCCTTCCAACCACTAACACCCTGCCCCTGTCATCCTCCCTATTTTCCAGATGCCTGCAACTCTCTTCAATAAAGGTAAGTAAATGTTATTTATATTATATTTTTTGTGAATATTTTTGGGTGGAACGGATTAATTGTATTTACATTATTTCTTATGGGAAATAAGGTTTCGAATTATGAAAGTTTCGTGTTGAGAAATAGCTCCTGGAACGGATTAATTTCGTTAGTCGAGGGACCACTGTATAAGATTCACAGACATGGGAATGAACGTGTATCAGCCAAAACCAGACATGTTTGTCTGTTTGTTTACATACTCTACAGCTCTGTCCTCTCTCATTTACTCATTCTCTCTCTCTCGTTTACTCATTCTCTCTCTCTCGTTTACTCATTCTCTCTCTCTCGTTTACTCATTCTCTCTCTCTCGTTTACTCATTCTCTCTCTCTCTCTCGTTTATTTGTTTTTATATCATTTACTCACCTCTCACCCTACAGTAAGATTACAAATATTTTAAGGTAAACAATGAGCTTACTGTATATGCATTTTATCACTCTAGGGCACTTTAAATGTTGTGGGTGAGGTGGCCACGCGGGCTACCATACCTCCCACACCTGATTTTCTACAAATAAATACTATTCACCTCTCACACTACATTAAGACTATTAAGACTACAAATATTTTATGGTAAGTAATGAGTATTGGCTGTATTCCTATTCCTTATCAATTATTCCTGCCCATTTATACTAAGTCTTAATTATTATTAGAAACTTTATTAAATGAACCTCCTAAAACAAATTTGTGTATATACTCTAATGTAATTAAATACCTCAATCTTGTTTGTATTTTAAGGTCCAGCAGCCTCTTGAGCGTATGCAGCATTTCCTGTCCATGTTGCACAGCAATTGTTACCACATCTTGGGCAATGCTGGATTGTCATTAGGGTTGCAGTTTTACCAACATTCTCATCTCACTGACTACTTGATACATTCTTCTCTAACAAACTTACATCTCATCCTGATTACCGTCTCCGCCCAATCATTCGTACTTTTCTGAGACCATTCATCCAGTGCTGCCCCCCTCAGTGCTACAAAGTAGTACTGCTGCCCATCTTAAATCACCTGTGCCCTTACAGTGAGTAGATTGTTCTCAGTGTATAATTTTAAGATGCTGTTTCAATTAATGACTTTATTTTTAACTATATATTTTGCTGCACCTTTTAAAACACTTATGCCAGCCAACACTTAATTTACTTTCTTGCAAAGGCTTTCATAGAAAGACAAATTGAATAGCTTCCCCATTATATTTAGCTGTTCAGACCTAGTCCCTCTGGGTAGGTCACAATATGCTCTTATGTTTCCTAGTGTTTCTAATTGAACAAATGGTTGACTTGTTCTTATCAAACCCCAATGAAAGTTGCATCACATGTGTACCACCTATGAGCATATCCAACACTTCTGTTTTCCTCTTGATCTTCATAGGTTCATGCTTATTATTTATTTTGGCACCACCATCATTACTTTGTGTTCCTTTTTGGTTCTTTGGTTTATACCCATAGACAAGATGTGATGATAATATCCAAAATTGCTTGGTAAAAGTGGAGTAATGCAGAGTTATTGTAGAGCAAATGGTCCCAGAAAGCAAGTGTAGGTGATATGGGTTATCCATGAATGTTGGTGGAAAGGTGTCTACATGTCCATGAGACAATGTAAAGCAGACATGACTAAAACAAGAGAAATAGTTGTCCCTACACAGGGGGGGGAGGAAGGCAGACCTCAAATACGAGTTACCTGTCCACTTAGCTGTATTTTTTCAACAAACTGGCCATATCCCTTCAAGGCAGGGTGACCTAAAAGGAAAACGAAAGTTTCTCTTTTTAAATTTAGTAAACTTGGCTGTATAAAGCAAGCAATTTCAAAATTTCTGCCACTCATTCTACAAAGATTTTTGCATGTTAAATATTTGGTTACTTCATTTAGCCTTCAGTAAGAAAATTGCTAGATCAAGGTCACACGACGATTCAGTGTAATATTATTACCATGTGTAATATTGTCCAAAACTTAATTCTTGGTTAATGAATATTGTATGCCTTCTCTTTTATGATACTTAGTGTTTATAAGTTTTAAAGGTTAAAAATGTTTTCTTTGTAATGCAGCATTATACAGTACAGTGGACCCCCGAGTTTCGTAAACCCCGGAAATCGTACATTTATGTAAGTATAATATTGTAAGTGCTTGTGGAAAAGTATTTTTGGGGGTCTGAAATAGACTAACCTACGTGACATTTTTCTTAAGGGGGTAAATTCGTTCAGTAATGGCACTTGAGCAGACTTCAGGAGTGAAGTTTTTACGAAACACGGGGGTCCACTGTATTAGAAATAGTGAAATGAAAGTTATTTTTACCCCCTCACAGTGTTGGAAAGGTTAAATATTCGATGGGGCCACCTATCTAGCTTAATAGAGTGGCACCTATGAGGAGAAAACACAGACACTCAAGAAGTGCTGGAGGACTTTCTCATACGTATGCTGACCGAGATTATATTGATGTAAGTGTCTTAAGTTATATTTATGCCTTCATTGCTTTGTAGATTTTGATTGATAAACTGGCTTTCTTATGAAATTATAGGAGAATGAAACTATTGATTTAGAATTTGTTGAGGCACTGTAATATGTATTTAAAATTTGTAACATAAATGATTGAATGAATGATAAATAAGTGTTTCCTTCTTTGGGTCATAATTTGATGAGAAAAGGCTGATGTGGTTAAAAAAAAAAAAAAGACTGTTTCCTGCATATTACTCATGATATTTTCTCTCATTAATATTTGCAGTTGTTGAAGGTGGGGTTAGTAGCTGGACCCCGTGGAGGGTGTCCGGACTCTGCTGATGGCATGGAGGCAGAAATGGAGATTTCAACACCTGCCCCTGCTGTTCAAGAGGCTCTGTCTGAATTAGGACATCTTGTTTTAGGTTGTGACACTATCTGCCAGGCTATAGTCACCACCCTTCTTAAGTAAGTTTTAGTTTACCCTGGGATAACTTATTCTTTAACAAATGTGTGTAATAAAGATATCTTGTATTAAGTTGTGACTATCTGTCAAGCTATAGTCACCATTCTTCTCAAGTAACCTACTTTTGAAAGCATGTTTGTATATCAAAATATGGGATTCATCTGATGTAATTTTTGCTCAAAATCATTTATCCCTTGATCATTAACCCTTTCAGGGTTTTGGTCGTACTAGTACGGCTTACGCCTGAAGGGTTATGGTCGTACTAGTACGCCTAAATTCTAGCGCCCTCAAATCAAGCAGAAACAGGCTGTTAGGCCTAGATGTGATAGAATGGGTCTGTGCGATCAGTGTGTGCAGTATAAAAAAATTCCTGCACCACACAGTGCATAATGAGGAAAAAAACTGACCGTGTTTTTGGTTTAAAACAGCGACTTTGCAGTCTATTTTCGTATGGTATTTATGCTTGTATTCTCGTTTTCTTAGTCTCATTTTATAGAATAGATGATATATTACAGAAATAGAGATAATTTTGACTGGTTTCACGATGACAAGTACCTTGAAACTGAGCGCAAAGTAGTGAAAATGTTCGATTTTGGCCAATGTTCAAGAGTAAACAAATCACACCATGCGTCCAATACACATCAACTGGAGAGTCTAATATTCTTGCCCAAGTGCGCTGATATTATTTATACCATTTTTACAATGATGCAGTTGTATACATAACAGTAAATCTTCTATTTTTTCAAAATGGAAAGCAAAAGTAATGTAAGAGGGGCTGGAGGCGTGACTAATGATCAGAGAAGATTTTATTTTAGTGCCAGGAATGTCTGCCTTGTTTATTCTGGACCCTATTTTGAAATTGGCATCATTTGAAATTTGTGTGAAATTGGCCAAATTGCCATTTTCTGACCACTATTTTGGGTAGTTGAAATTGGTAAATAGGCGGTTTCTTGTACACAATCGATAGAAGAAATGGAGTTCTAGCGAAATAGCTATAATTTTAGTAGACTGAAACATTGGAATTTGCCGAAAATAGGGCTCATTCGATCAAATTTCATAATTTTTGTGGCATTATGATCGGAAAAAGATTCTCTATCATTTCATAAGAAAAACTAATTTTTTTTTTTTAAATTCTTGGACCCTGAGAACGAGTTTCGGAGAGGGTCCTTGGACCCCCAAAGGGTTAAGCAGGGGATGATTTATGTGATTAATTTTCATTTTCATTTAGCTATGTCATATTGTAGTTCAAAAATCCAGTCAGACAACCATTCAGTCCACAGATTGCCAAACTGGAGAAGTTCAGATTTTATTATAGTTGACCCCTGCTTAACAATCTAGATAGGTACTGGATAAAAGATTTGTCAAACACTAAATACATTAGTGGACCAGGACAATAATCTATATCCAATTCCCATTAGCTGTTTTTGGGAGGGTGGGAATGAAATTCCCACTCCCAAAAAC
The DNA here is from genome assembly GCA_009830355.1 of Cherax destructor. NCBI lineage: Eukaryota > Metazoa > Arthropoda > Malacostraca > Decapoda > Parastacidae > Cherax > Cherax destructor. The sequence goes on from WNWK01027341.1 coordinate 23,528, forward strand.
AGAATGGGAATGGGGGTGGGAATGAAATTCCCACCCTCAGCTGAATGTTATTCTCAGCTGAGAAGTGAGCCACTGCCAGTAATTTCCTCTAGTAATGTCTTTTAGTTTCAATTACTTGACAAAGATAGTTCTAGATACAATTTATAAAGTAGTAACAGCTACTGATTAAGCCATTAAACAATAAAAATCAGGCAATGTGAAAAAATATGCAGAAAATACTTCATATTGTTACTGTCGTATACAGCTTGAATTCCAGTCTATGAACACTTTCTACTGATGCTGACTTCAGCCATAACATATCTGTGTAGTCAAATAGTTTCACGCTCCAGCACACTATTTAAGTCTAGCACATTTTCTTAATCTAATAACAAAATTGCTAATGCAGCTGTTTCAGATTATACCGAAAAATTTATTTATACAGCTCCTGATTCACTATCACGGCATAAACTCCTGGCTGGGTGTCTGTTCGTCATTTTCTTTCAGTTTGTTTACATCCTCTGTGAGCTCTGTTTCTTTCCTGATTCTGTCTGGAAACTTTCCAAAGTTTCAGTGTTTTAAAGTTATTGCATATTTTATGTATACTATTTTTGTGTTACAATGGCATCTAAGGGTAGTTGTGATTAAAGAGGAGTCATAAGGTTCTTACTTTAAGTGGAGAGTTATAAATTATGAAACTCAGTGAGCAAGGTACAGTGGACCCTCGGTTAACGGCCATAATTCATTCAGAATGCTGTTCAAGTGCAGTTACCGAACGAATTTATTCCCATAAAGAATAATGTAAATTAGATTAGTCCTTTTAGACCCCCAAAATACACTTATAAATGCACTTACAAAAATACACTTACATAATGGGTAAAGTTTTGAGCAGTACGTAAACCGGGGTCCACTGTATGTCTATGGCTGAGATAGAACTGAGATACTACTGATAAGGGTACTTATGTGTACCTGTACCTAAATAAAATTACACACTGTGCTGGCATGCAGGTATGTTAAAATCACTGTTTGGCATTGTTACAAAGTAGTAGCTGTGCCAGGCAAGGGGGTAGCTAAGAGTGTCTCACTAGTGTTGAAGATGCAGTACCATAATAATAATAATAATAATCACTCTGGGGCTCTTTAAATGTCATATATTATGTTATTATAGACATTTTCATTAATCCATATATGATATGTTTTTCAAAATTACATAAGAAACATGCTACATATTATATAAACATAATACAGACAACCATACTGCCTATATGGCAGAACTTGCTGGAATAAACACACCAGAAAATGTGCCAACATGTTGAGGAAAGGAAAGTGTCGCTTTCAACAAAGAGTGCAGATATTTCCATCCAGTAATGTGTCAAGCTTCAACACAGTCCAGAGAATTTTATGACCTGAGCTGCCCAGACCACCATTATAAAGGGAACAGTACGCTACAGAGAAAGCAGGGAAAGGGAAAATGAACAGCAATCTTTTTAGATATAAAGAGAAACAACCAGACCAAAGAAAGAGACAAAAGGGGAAATGGTACAGAGGGGACAGATGGGCAGCACAGTGGAACATGCCAAAACAGGCACCAGCTCATCAGGCCGAATGAACAATCAAATGCAAAGTCAGTACTGGGGAAACCAGGGTATGTACACTAGCCATACCAGGGAGTACATCACCAGTGGTACTAACAAAACACAAAGAAAGGCAAAACATCCCAAATGGTAATTCCTGCTTCATATTTGCAAATATCCAGGGTCTGAAATCAAATAAAAATGACAAAGTTAGTTATGTAAGTGGGCTCCTATCAGAAGCGAATGCCATGTTTGGAGCATTTACAGAAACACATACAAGAGACGTTTGGACGGAGAGATTAAGATAGAAAACTATAACATGTATAGATCTTTCTTTCTTCTTTCAACACGCAGCTGTTTCCCACCAAAGCGGGTGGCCCAAAAGGAAAAACAAAAGTTTCTCCTTTTATATTTAGTAATACAGTCAACCCCGGTTCGCTCGGTAATCCGCTCCAGAGGCCCGTCGACCACCGGTTTGGTCGAAATCCAATTCTATTTTCCCATAAGAAATAATGGAAATAAAATTAATCCGTTCCAGACATCCAAAAGTATTAAAATAAAATATTTTTTAGAACTTTTGACATTAAATTATACACAATTTTATAAAAAATTAAGAAATAATAGTACAATAACATGTCACTTACATTTATTGAAGAGTTGTTGATGTGTGGAAGACGGGAGAAGGGGAGAAGATGGAGTAGTATGTTAGTGTTTGAAGGGAAATCCCTTCCATTAACACTGCAGGTGGCAAGTTCTTTTCTGGGGTTACTAGCCTTTTCTTTTAATGCCACTAGGACCAGCTTGAGAGTCACTGAAACCCTCTCCAAAAAAATCTGTCCAGGAGCTCTGTGTCTGGTGGTTCTTTAAAATGTCCCTAAAATGTGACAAGACATTGTCATTAAACATGTCACATATACGGCCTGCAACATCTTTGTTAGGGTGATAATCATACATAAATGTTTGCACATTAGTCCATTGGGCACAAATCTCTTAATTTTTGAAGAAGGCACCTTCTTCCATCTCGAGCCTGGCCCATGGTCGGGCTCAGAGAGTAGATACTCGAAACTCTTCAAAGGTATATCTTCAGCTGTATATCGGTTCCACCTCCTCCCTCTGACCATTTTCCTGAACTGTGGTCTGTTGTTGCTGTTGAAGCTCTTCAGATCTTCAGTGGTTAGCTTTTCATTGTGCCCCCTCCACTAGCTGTTCTCATCCTCGGTACAAACATCCAACCCCATGGACTTGCCCAGTTCCACAATTTCGCACAACAGGCTCAGGCTCAGGGTTTTGAGGCTCAGCCCCAAAACCTTCAAAATCCCT
>WNWK01027342.1:0-26396 GCA_009830355.1 Cherax destructor
TGTTTTGACCAGAACATCAAATTCTTACCTTGCTCGTGTAACTTGAGCGATGGTGTTGGCTCCACCATATACGGCGTAAATGCTGTCTTGATTGTAGAATGCCGCTGAAGAATCACCGTCTTGTTTCGATGGAGTTCACTTGCGATTGTCTCTACTTTTCTCCTTTTTGCAGTCTGAAGCTGCGCACACTTCTGAATATACTGCAATGTTGATATTATTCACTAAACGCGCTGGAACAGAGTTCTTATCTTATTTCCCGACGTTAGTGGAGATTAAAATAATAACGGACGTGAACGACTAATGTCTCTGTTGATTTACGTCGCCTCGCGCCGCATGACTCCTAAGAGTCGTATGACCCGTTCTTGCGGTGGCCAAATTCAATCTGCCCGCTCGTGCTGCCTTTTGCAGTCTCGTGCAGCCATGTGGTGCCACGAGGTGCCTCGTGGTGCTGTGGTCAGCACAATTCTTGACACACTGTTGACAGTACATCTGGCTTGAATTAAATTGTTTATGCAGCCAGACGCGCCTCCTCTGGCCCTTTCCTAAGGGAGGAAAGGGTGAGGGCCCTTAACAAGGGTAGTAAGGGTGCATACCCCCCCTTTGGAGAATTTTCTCCACAGGGGCTATTTGAAGCCACCATCAAATACATAATATGAACATTGAATCTCAGCACTGTCTTACAAAGGGGCGTTCCTTCCTTACATATTTGCTAACTTTTTTTCACTAAGTTATTTGAAGAGGTAAATCATGATAATGAATATAATAATGTGTATTTTTTATATATTTTATTTAAAACCATAAAATACATTTATACTTATCATGAATTATACATCTTAACAGAACAGGTATGCAAAAATAATCATCTGAAATCATGAACCCTACACCATATAATTGAAACCTTTGCCAAAATTAACCCTTATACTTCCCTCAAACATTTGGAAACAAAAAAGGCTTTATATTCACAAAAGACATGTCCTTCACAAATTAAGTAAAAATGGATATATATATATATATATATATATATATATATATATATATATATATATATATATATATATATATATATATATATATGATGCAAACATTACGTCACAACTATCATTGACAATGTTAAACAATGCCAACATTCAATCTAATAATTGTTTTTTTATATTTTATTTAAAAACTTAACATACATGTTACATAGAAATGGTATACAAATATGAAACGCGATTCTGTTCATAAGACATACTACTTCGTGCAATGATGAAATACACAATAAACTAACAAGAAACTAGTAATACTGTATAAGAATATTGACGACTGTTTTCAAACTTTACTATGCATCCCACCTCACAAAGTATTACAAAACATGGTGGCTGCTATGTTAATTCTCCACCTAATTGCATTTCAGTTGTTTTCAAATATTTTTACTCCATATTATAGCTGATACAGAATAACTTAAGCTCAAATGAACTTATTTTCCAACTGAAATCGTGTATTCTTGTGACATAATTTTTAATTTTTATTTAAAATTTTTACTACAATGTAATACATCAATGAAAAATGCCACACCAATAGATGCCAAAAACCGCAACACTAGATACATGACATCCAATTATTCCCGTGCACCCTATATGACTTACAACCTTATACATGACATACATAAAAGAGCATAACTTATATATAATGCCAAAATACACTTGAAACAAACCAATACCCTTTGTAACAAGGGTGCATCTTTGTCACATGCAAATATATCTACCAAACACATAAAACTAAAGCTGGCCCTAAACCCTGTACCCTATTCCTTCTCTTATAAGGTAACCCTCCCTCCCACTACATTAACAAACCTGTCAGAACATCATATTAACAAACAACATATATTCATATAGTTAATACGCAACAAGGCGTAACTGATAATGTACTCAATTACAACATGAACATTTATAAAATCCGGTTGTTCTGAACAAGGTCATATCATATATCATACTAAAAATATATCTAACCTAACACACCATACTGATAGTCGTCACCACTCCTCATTCAGTAAACTTTAACTTACAACTGTTTTTACTCCGTACAATTATATGACGTAATATTATCCAACACACAGGTTTTATACAATTAAACATAACAGTACCCACAATAAAAATAACACGTATAGGAAATACTATACTTTTCATGTATGCGTACACAACGCACAGTGTTAATTACAATGTGAAACCCTTTTTTATGATCGTTTAACGATACAAAACAGGTACATGAGGCTAATATTTTGTATTCCCTACGTCATCATCCAACAGAGAAGCTCCCCATACTCATACTCCAGACCCATGCCTCTCCGACCAAGAAAAACCGTCAGGTAAACCCACTCAAACCCCTTACAAAAAGATTACCCCTATAATCAAAACCCTCCCCCCCACTTGAAAAGCCACCCCCCCCTGCGTCATTAGTCATCCCAACCCCCCTCCATGCACACATACCCTAAAACCCCCTTATCTCCCCACAACCGCTAAAATTACCTTGATAATTAAAATCCCCCTCTCCCACTATGACCCAACAGACACACTCCCCCACCTAGAACTACACCCTAATACACATCCAAAACTCCACGCTCACTCGTCATACCTAACCAGGATGAGCTTCCCCTCCTACCACGTCAAGCCCCTTCTACGTCTACAATACATCCCGCAAAACCATGTTCCTATACTTATCAGAAAATGCAGACTCCCATTTACACCCATACACCACCCGATTCCTGCATTTACTCCTATACATTGTACCCCCATAGCTCTAATCCTTTTCCCCACCCCCTGCTCCCTCAGTCTCCAGGACACACACACGAAATCCACCATTAAATACCATAAACCCCTGCGTTCTCTATCACCTACCCTCGTATATCCATACTCATAGCCCTCAGTACTGAAATACCCCACCCCCATTTTCCTCAACACCCTGCCTATCCATTCTCTCACCACCCCCAGTTCCTCACAAAAATATATAGCATGCATCACTGTTTCTTGCGACCCACATCTTTTACAGCACCCATCTCGAACAATGCCCATCCGACATAACAATGCCTTATCTGCCACCACCCCATGTAGAAACCTATACATTAACTCCCTATCCCCAGCCCTAATCCTCATACCTTTCAAACCCCTCCAGATCAATCCCCAATCATACATAGGGTATTCAGCCACCCCCTCCAAAACCATCCTTCCCCTACACGCGACCTCCAAAACACTAGCCTTCACTTCTTGCACCCTCCTCACAATCACCAAATGCCGCAATATATCCCAACACATCCCCAACGATACACCTCCCCACCATCTGCGCACCTCCCGCTCCACTGCTCCCACAGTAGCCCCCTCAGTGCCTCCCAGCCGCACCATACACCATTTCACAAACAAACACATCAACCTCCTTTCCACCCAAATAAGCCCCAACCCCCCTAACTCTACTCTCTTCCTAACCACCTCCTTCCTCAACCAGTGTTTACCAAAAGCCCAAATGTACTTAAAAACCCTTACCTCCAACCCTCTCACATCCTCCTGCATCAGAGGGTAAACCACTGCCACGTGCCACAGTCTACTGTAGATCAGCACGTTCACCGCTATCACCCTCTGATGCAAGGAAAGATCCCCAACCTATCTAGCGCTAGTTGCACCACCCTCCCAGAGTTCACCCTCCTGGCCTCCATACTGTCACCCATATACATAATACCACAAATTTTCAGACTATCCACAATAATCCACCCATATCTCTCAGCCAATCTACCTCCAATCCATGCCCCTACCTCCAACAAACGCGATTTCGCCCCATTAATTCTCATACCCGTAGCTGCACAAAACACCCTTAGAGCCCCCTCAATAATCTTGAATCCCTCTTCCATTCTCACCAGCACCGTAGTATCGTCCACGTACCCCACTATATCATTTCCTCCCCCTGCCTGTATCCCACCCACCCCCACATTCTTCACAATCATCCTGTAAAAGGGATCTTGCATGCACGCGAACAATATCTGGGATAATGGACATCCCTGTCGCAAACCCCTATCCATTCGTACCACCCTTCCCAATTTCCCATTCACCTGCACACGCACAGTAGCCCCCGAATACACCGTCTCTACCCACCTAACTACCTCCTCACCAAACCCCTGTTTTCTCATGATCGCATACAGCATCCCTCTCTCCACACTATCAAATGGCATCTAATAATTAACATATATACATCTGTGTATACCAAAACAGAATTACTTCATAAGAACAATTATCTATTATACACACACAACCCGCACATATAAGAAGAGAGGAGCTTACGACGACATTTCGGTCCGACATGGACCATTTACAAAGTCATTTTTTATGGTACAATTCGGACCGAAACGTCGTCGTAAGCTCCTCTCTTTTTATATGTGCAGGTTGTGTGTGTATTGTTCCAGTCACGGTATTGTGCCTTTTTTTCTTAATTATCTATTATTTTCAAAAAATGTATACTTCATATTTCTGAATCTGACACCTCCTCATGTACATTAAAGCAATATAATACAATAAGTCCCAAGTACCAAAATAATCCCCTTAACACCACTAAAGCTCACTCCATTAACTCTATTGTTCACACCTCATGAACTATACAGAATTACAGTACTTTTTTTTTATTATTATATATTTAAAAACATGTATGTACCCACAAGACATGACCATAACTTAACTTGGCTAAAAACCACAGCCTTCAAAACAAACTAACCTCAAAACAAAAGTTTTCATAACATCCAATCTATCAAAATGTAACCCCAAACCTTCCCAAAATTTAACATTTAATCACACACCTATCCAACATATTTTATATATATATTTAGTTTGCTTGTCTGTGACAACAGACGTATACAAATTAACATCAACACCTCACCAGACCCCCTTAAATAAGAGAGGTTATCCCAGCCAAAAAAAAAAAAAAAAAAAAATCTTATGTTACTCCAAAATATATACGAAAACAATAAAGCTGATGATACCCGTACAAACATCATCCTACTAACCTGTCCTGAAAAGTTGTAGAAACAAACCTTCTTAACCTAAACCTAAAAACCCTTGTCCTCCCCCTTTTACCATCATACTTAGCCAAACTAACCAGCACATCAACGTGTGCAACACATAACCACAATCACTAACCTTATAAAAAACATACCAAAACATTAAGAAATCCTCAAGTTAAGAAATCCTCAAGTATCATTTGTGGATACCCTTAGGCTTATTACACATTAACCACCAAAATCTCATGAACATCACCAAAACACAAAATATTATTATTTTTTTTTTTTTTTTTTTTTTACAAAATTATTTAGAACTACAAAGTTTTTCTCATACCAACTTAAAATTTTATTTTATATATATATATATATATATATATATATATATATATATATATATATATATATATATATATATATAATAAAATGGGGTCCACCTCTAGTGCAAATTGTGGGACCCATAGCCTCGGAGAAGTGGATAAAAAGGCATCAAGGAAGAATATTTGGATTTCTTCCTGAAGCCGTTTGAATATTCCACTTCTCCTACCACCATTCTATATACACACATACATACATATAAATGCTTTATTAATAGACAGAATACATTTATAAAACACACAAACATGAACATGAATACAATGGTACAATATGTCAAAGATTATGAATCTCCTCCAGCTCCTCCGAAGCCGGACGCGAGCCGAGTATGCAGCATGCGTTACCCCTCTGGATGGCTACGCTGAGACGCTGGAACATGAACGTGGCTGCCCTTGGGTCCCTGGTGGTGTCGATGAGTCTGGAACCCAGCTCTTTAAGGAAACGTGTTGCATTTTTCCCCACGCTCCCAAGGTCTCTGATCCCACTGGGACAAATTTATACTGTTGGCTTATGTCCCTGTACTTGCCGATCTTGTACTCCTCTCTGTGGTCAGCAGCTCCTCCCTGTCGCCCAACACTGTGATGGATGTAGGTGTCAGCCAGTGTCGACACGCAGGTATAATCCCATGCTAAGAGCTTGCCATTCTTCCAAGGATAGATGGTGATCCCGTCGGGGCAGTTTGCTGGGTTGTGGGCGTTGTTGGCTGCTAGTGATCGAGGCTCTCTCAGCTGGGCATCCAGCTGTAGCGAGGGTTCTCTTTATGATGTCGTTGACCTCATTGTGTCTTGCATGCCAACCCTTGGTTTTAGAACAGTTAAGACCATGTAGACCATATTGGTCGGCTTGCGCATTGCCGCAAATACACGTATATTCCGTGTGAATGGGGGCAGCAAGGCGCAGAGCCACTGCAATACGAAGGGTCTTAGGGTCCAGGCGTGTTCCCATGGCCGAAATGGGAACTGTTTGGAGGAAGTCCCCAGAGTGATGTGCACTCACGGCTAGGAGACGGGCAGTCTCCCTGTCTGATGTTACGGTCCTGAGCATATTGGCAAGTATCTTTTCAACAATGGGGCTGTCCCAGCTTGACTGTTTGTAGGCCAGTTCTTCACTAGGTTTTGGTGTTGGAGCAGCAAGAGTCTCCCATTCAGTGATGGCACTGGTGTAGCTAGGGTCCTGTATTCCTGCTGAATCACTGAGGTTGTATGGAAGAATTTGTTTTATTAGCTCATTTGATGCTATGGAAGAGGATAAGAAGGCTGGTAGGGCAATCTGGGAGGATTTGGTACTCCCAGCCCCCAAGTCTGACTGGAAGTGAGGCTTGCAACCACTGTCCATCTTCGAGGGAAAGATTCAATACACTCTCTAGCATGGTCTTGAGGAGAGAGTCGTATTCCTCGAGTTTCGGGCTGTTGAAGGCTGGGGAACATCTCAGGAAGTATGTAAGTTTTGGGATTGACAGGCACCTGGTGAGTAGGTAGAAGGCATCATGTGTATCGATGTCTTTCATCCTACCTTCCATCGTCCTGAGGTCGGAGATTTTTTTTCCAGGACCAGATCGATATATATATATATATATATATATATATATATATATATATATATATATATATATATATATATATATATATATATATATATATAATATGTCGTGCCGATTAGGTAAAACTTGCGATTTTGGCTTAAATAGCAACGCTCACCTTGCCATATAAGACAAGTGAAAATTTGTGTATGCAATAATTTCGCCAAAATCATTCTGAACATAACGAAAAAATATATTTCATTGTGTTTGTTTATTATTAAATTAATGTTAACGTATCTAAAATATATTTAGTTGGGTTAGGCTAAATTAAATTGCGCTTGTTGTAATAAGGTTAGGTAGGTTTTCAAAGTTTCTCTTGGTACAAAATTATAAATTCTTACATTAACATAAATAAAAAAAATATATCTTTAAACGTATAAGAGAAAATTTTAGAAAGGACTTAATTTTAGATGAGTTCTTGCTAATTGACCAGTTTTACCTAATCAGCACGACATATATATATAAATATATATATATATATATATATATATATATATATATATATATATATATATATATATGTATATATATATATATATATATATATATATATATATATATATATATATATATATATATATATATATATATATATAGTATGTATGGTGAGTTTGTTACCATCAAACCCAAACAGAAAACCATCCATCTATACATGATAATACATAAATCATATATTCAAGACAATCTTATAACAAACATAACCCTGCAACTCCAACTGCAGGCCCTCCAGCCTTCTACAAACTAAAAGAGTAACCATAGTGTTCTCAAAACCAAAATAGTATAAACATAACTGTCATTAACTTCCGGGAGACAACCGAACCAGACAGAACCCACCACCCTTGCCCCCGATCTCATTGTCGTCATTCACCTCTTCGCTCTCGGGCAGGGAGGTTGTCTTGCGCAGTTGTTCCTGAGTTTGCACTTGGCGCATCCAACGACCAGTGGCCTCTGGTGGGAACTTGTGGAGTGACACAGTTTTCTTCAAGCAGCAAAATGGTGGAGTTGTATCGTCGGCGTATTAACACTGTCTGTGTTGAATTGGTAAAAGGAGCCATTTATCCTACCAATGCCGGAGTTTTGCTGCCAGCTATCATCAGAGACGTTTATGGAGTTGAACATGGAGACATTTATGGCATTGCATTAAATGGGAGTGCAAGGATATTCATCAAGCTTAACACGGCAGCTGTATACGACAAACTTGTATGAAGAAGTTTGCCTTCTTGTGACTGCTGCAGTGGAGGTAAAGCTCAAGGATGTCTCCAGACGTTACATATGGATCAAGATTAGTAATTTGCCATTCAAAGCGACGGAGCAGGATGTGAGAGCTGCATTTTCGGTGTATGGTGTGATACATTATGCAGCTATGGGAAGGTGGACAGATGGTTTTTATGCAGGAGTCCCAGAAGGGTCTTTCAACTTGAAGATGACTTTACGGAAGCCTATTCCATCCTATGTGGTGTTGGAAGAGTTTAGGTCACAAGTTTATGTGACTTATGCTGGGCAAAGGCGTACTTGTAGACTTTGTGACTCTTATGAGCATATTGCTGCTGAGTGTGAGAGGCGACATGGACGACGACCATTCGGGAGATACCCTGGGATGGACCAGGGTGTGCCTGAGGAAGTGAGGAGTGACAGTGATGTTGTGGCATCAGTGGGAAAGTGGAGTGACATAGTACAGGGTACAGTGGACGTGTGTGCGACCCTGCCGGTACAGTCGCAGGGAGTGGAAGTGTGTGAGGAACGTCTTGTGCAAGAGGAATTGACATTGGATGTGGGTTTGGAGGCAGTTTTGCCTGAGGTATTGCAGGGACTGTTGGACAGTACCCAAGGGGAGGTGCTTGAGGGTTCTGTGAGCCCTGGTGGTGGGTTATTGGGTGAAGTAGGTACAATGGGGGAAGATGGTCTGGAGGCTTTGCACTTGAATGTGCAAGAGGTGCAAGTGTCAGTGCATCAGGAGGATGAGAGGTTGGATGTGGAGGTTAGTAGTGATTCTCGTAAGAGGTCGATGAGGAGTGAGGAGGATGACGTCCTGACTCCTGGTCAAGGGACCGGTAAAAAGGTATTGGTTGAGGTGCCTCGTCAGACTTCCAAGATTGGTGATGGTGTGAGTGAGACGAGGGGTAAGAGGTCCCTGGTTAAAGGTCTTGGGACTGGAAAACAGGCATTGATCAGGGATGGAAGATCTAAGGGAAAGCCACCTCTAGCATTTTCAGGTGCCTCACGTTAAATGTTAATGGGCTGAAGGATGAAGTGAGAAGATCGTGGGTAGTGGGGACTCTAAGGCATTTGGCGATTGATGTGGCGTTTTTGCAGGAACATAACTATAAGTATGGAAGAAATCTTTTGCTGCCTGGGTATAGAGTGTATGCGGGGTGTTCGGGTAAGTTCAAGGGTGGTGCAGCGGTAGTAGTGAACGAAAATAGCCCCTTTCAGCTTTTGGCATGGGAGGAGGGAGGGAGGGGAGGTTGGTGAAGGTCGATGGGGACTGGGGAGGTGTGAGGGTGACGTTTGTGGGGGTATATTTGCCGGCTGGGAGCAGTAGAAGGATCAAGGATGATTTTGTTAGGGATCAGTTGGTTTTTTTCTTGGGAGGTATGGCAGAGGTAGGGGTGATAGGGGGTGATTGGAACAGTATTATTAGGAAGAAGGATGTGGAGCCGAGAGGGGCAGGTTGTGAATTGGGCGTGTTGAGGGACGTTTTGGGGAGTGCTGGGGTTGTAGATGTGGTGGAGGTGGCTGGAAGGTGGACCACACATTTATTAGAAGAGGCTACGCTGCTCGCCTTGATAGAATTTACGTGTCTCGGGCTGTGGATGTAGGGGAGGTGAGGTGTGTGGACGTGGGGTTTTCTGACCACAGAGGGGTTGTGGTGGAACTGGCATGGGAGGGGATGGTAAGGTGGTATTCGGGGCATTGGAAATTAAACGTGCGGCTTTTGGATGGAGAGGAGGGTAGGGCATGTTTTGAGAAGTGGTGGGAGTGTATGTGGGAGCAAGGGAAAGTGGTGGAAGATGTGGTGGGATGGTGGGAGGGGTGGCTACCGGCTATCAGAAAATTCTATAGGGTAAGGGGACGGGAGGAAGCGCAGTGGAGGTATGGTCTGGAGAAGTATTTGGAGGGACAGCTGGGGCTTTGTTGTGAGGGTAGGTCTGGTCGCCATATGGTCGAGATGGAGGAACTTAAGGATAGGCTGCGTGTACTCCAAAATGAGCGTTTTGATGCAATTCGATTACGCGGTGGGCTTGAGGAGGCTCTATGGGGTGATAGGCCGTCGGCATGTGTGTTGCGAAATTGTAGGAAACGGAGGGAGGGAATGATGGTATCGAGGATGGTGGTGGAGAATGACGTAGAGGGGTATGCGTTGGGGCAGGTAATGAGGTTGACTGAGGCTATAAGTTTATATTTAACATCGTGGTTTCAGAGATACTTGAGGGCGGGGAATGTGGGGACAGGAGGGTGATGTTGTGGTAGAGGGAATTGTGCAGAAATTGGGAGATGAGGATAGGGAGGAAATGGGGGGGGTGATTAGTGAGGACGAGGTTTGGGGAGCTGTAAGTGGTTTGAGTAAACGAAAGGTGCCAGGGATGGATGGGATCCCTAATGACTTTTATGTAACTCATTGGGGTATCCTAAAGGAGTGTTTGGTTAGGGTTCTTAATGGTATGAAGGAGAATGGGAGGATGGGGTTGACACAGCGTACTGGGGTGGTGGTTTTGGTGGGCAAGGGAGGGGAGAGAGATAGAATCAAGAATTATAGAGGATTATCGTTAATGTGCGCTGATTATAAGATATTTGCAAAAGTGTTGGGGAATAGGATTAAGAGGGTGATTGGAGGAGTGGTAGAGGAAGGGCAGTATGGTATACCTGGCAGGTGTATGGCAAGGGGGCATGAAAGGATTATGAAATTTATTGAGGACATGGAAGAGGGGGGGGTCCTTGCATTGGATTGGGAGGCAGCATATGATAGTGTGGATTGGGAAATGCTGTGGAGGATTATGAGGAGGCAGGGTTTTGGGGAAGAAATTGTAGGATGGGCTGAGACATTATATAGGGAAGCAAGAGTGAGAGTACAAGTTAATGGGATGGTGGGTGGAGAAGTGTGTATGGGGAAGGGATTGCGGCAGGGTTGTCCCCTGTCGCAAATGCTTTTTGCATGTCTGCAGGACTCTTTGTATAGATTAGTTAAGACAGAAGTGGGAGGGGGATGTGGGAATTTAAGTGGTGATGGGGGTATTATTGGTTACGTGGATGATACTACAGTGCTGGTGAGGAGGGAGAGGAGTTTGGAGGCTGTAGGGACGATCGTGGGGATTTTTGGGAGAGCGACAGGTATGAGGATTAATAGGGCTAAGTCTCGCCTATTGGAAGTAGGGACGTGGGTGGGTGGAGGGTTGGGGTTGAGGTGTGGGTGGTCAGTTGCTGATAGATTAAAGATATGTGGTATCATTTTTATGAATGATTTGAGTGAAGCAAGATGTGTTACTGTGGGAGGTGTAATGACTAGGGCAATACAACGGATGAATGGGTGGAGGCCGGGGGGGTTAACTATGTTGCAGCGTGTAATTGTGGTGAATGTTTTGGTTTATAGTAAAATATAGCATGTGGCGAGGATTTACCCAATTCTGAAAGGCGATGTTGCGGAGTTGATACGAAGGGTCTTCAGGTATGTATGGGGGTACGGTAGGCATTGGTTGCGTAAGGAAGTTGTAATGAAGAGGGTGGGTTTGGGGGGTATGGGGTTAATTAATTTGGAGATGCGTGTCATGAGTGTGTATGTGAAGTCCTGCTTTCTGGAGAGGGGAGGGGTACAGGGGAAACAAGTGGGTGAGGTAATGGGGGTATTGAAGAAACGGTGGAGGGGGAAGGAGTTGGACCAGTGTGGGAATATGTTGCGCAGGCTTTTGAGTGTGAGGAATCCGGCGAATGTTACGGCTAGTGTATTAGGGAGAGTCGGGGAGGAAGGGAGGTTTATGAGGGGAAGCGGTGTTTCCAGTGTATAATTGGAAAGGGATATGGAGTGGGTTGCGGGTATGTGGTTGAAGGCGAGGTCAAGGAGGTCATGTTTAGGTTTTTGCATGGGGTACTTGCTTCCAGGGCAGTTTTGTTCAAAATGGGATTAGCAGGGATGCCCGGTGTGTTAGGTGTGGAGGAGAGGACACGACGTATCATGGGTTATATTTTTGTGATCAACTAGAGGACGTCCGGTATTGGGTGGGGAGTAGTAAGAGAAATGGGTGGAGGGGATTAATGCATTGAGGTTTATGTGTTTAGAAATAGGGGGTGGAGGGATGTGTTAGGAGGGGCTCATGTATTTGGCAGTGGATTTTGTGACTGTATCTTGGGCTTTGAGGGAACAACCTGGGAGTGTTCGGATAAGGGCTATTGCTGCAGTTATGTATAGAACGAAATGTAGGAACAGGTTATTATATGGGGAAGGGTGGGCTAGGTTTTTTACTACTGGTTATAGGGAACTTACGGTGGGGGGTTATTGGGGGTGGGGAGTGTGATATGATGAAAGGGGCTATTTACGTAGGATGGGGTGAGGTTGAGAGAGTGTTTGTCTTGGTTGCATTTAGGCATGAATGTAGAGTGGGAAAGTGTATGTTGTGTTGTGGGGGAGGAGGGGGATGACGGTGGACGACTCATTTTGAGAATGTGTAACCTGACTTTGGACTGGCAGTGGGGAAGGGATGCATGGAGTTGTGTGTCACATTTTGTGTAATCTCTGGGTGACTGAGGACGGGAGGGGGGGTTCATTGAAAGGTGGCTTTACCTGTATGCAGCTTTTGGTTTCTTTTGGGTTTATTTTTTGTCCTATGTATAGCACGGCACTTGAGATAGGATGTTGCTGCTGCAAGTTTTGAGCTAGCAGGATAATTATGAGTTATGAGTGGATAGTACACGCTTGTCAGGTCCTGTGAGGCCTTGTGAGTGATGCCTGTGAGGTGCTATTGCTTTGTATTCATGGTAACTTTCAAGATAATTATGCATCAAGATTGTAAATATAACAGTTTGTGGGATATTTTCCTTATCATTATTGATATTGTAGTTTTTGTTATTATTCAGAGTGAAATAGGTATATTAAGTACCCTGTGGGGTGTTACTAAGTTACATTGTGTTTTACCCTGGTTTTCAAGGGTTTCAGTATGTATTTTATAATAGTGTTTATAAAAAAAAAAAAAAAAAAGTTTGAACAAGGTTAACAGTGTGTTCATTATGTAATTAATTATGTCAGGATGATTCATGGTCCTGTATCAATAATAACTCGTTGTTTTTTTTTTAGAATGTTTAGTGTCCAGGTTTAGGGAGCTGAACCTTTGGATTTTAAGTCATTCTGTTAAAAGCATATTGAGAGACATCTTGTGAAATGACAATGTTTATTTTGTGTCATGTCTGAGTAAGCATAATGAAAAACAAAACGATGAATAACTTATAGGAGCTTGTGTGCAACATTTTGTTACTGTTTTAGGGATATTTTTTATATTTTTTGTACAGATATCTTGCTTTATATTGTGTTTCGTTGGGTGTTGCTATGTGTTAGCAGGTATAGTAAGGACATATATTTTCGTGACGAGCGAGTGGGGTTCTGTTGACGTCTTGCAATTATTTCATTGTGTCTGTGGGGAAGGGGAGACATGTGTCAGGGTGAGCTGTACTTATGATTGTGGATGCGGTCATAGATGGTATTTTTAGTTGTACCATGGAGATGTAATGGTTATTTTGTGTGGGTTTTGGTTAGCGCTTCTTTTGATTATAATAATTGTGTTGGGTTTTGGGGTTGTGTTTGATCGAGTGATCTGTTATTATCGTGATAAGGCCTGCTTTTATTCAAGGATTATGTGTATTCTTCCTTATGCTATGAGTTAATGTATCATGGGACTTGTTTTATTATCTCTTGTTGTTGGGTTGTGTAATGTATGATTGTACATATTTATTATTTTTATTAAAAAAAAAAAAAAAAAAAAAAAAAAAAAAAAAAATAGGTGTTGGGGTTGCAGTGTAAAGTATTATATGTTTCATAAATATAATTAATTTCTGTTTTTTTTTGTCAATATGGTAAGTGGGGTTTGTTTACATCCCATTGTTTGTTTTGAGCCTTTTGGGTGTGAGATGTTATTTAAGGTTTATGGTGTATGAACCTTGTATGGTCATTGGTTTGTATCAAGTTTTCATTTATAGTGAATGTCATGTTAAAATTTACTGTATTCGTAATGTCAGTTAGTGTGGGTAACTAATGTAATGTTACGTGTTGGGAGTAATTGTTCCTTTTGGTTATGATTTTTATTGTATTATTACTATGTATGATCAAATATGTCTTTTAAATAAAATATAAAAAAAAAAAAAGATCTCATTGACCCCCCTACACACAACCATCCCCCCTACCCCCCTCCCTCCTCGCCTCACTTACACACCCACTCCACACACCTAACCCCTGACCCCTACCCTAGACAAAACACTCACACCTACCTACTCCTAACCCCATAAGCACTACTGCATTTCCCCTTACCCCTCCAAACATGAGTCCAGCCCATCACTCTTTATACACCTCCCCGAAAGTAACGATAGCAGATAGCACCGTCAACTGACGATATTCTATTGAGATAGCCTTTTCCCACACCCTTGCATATATCCCCTCATTACGGCACTTTGTATGATAGAAAGTTGCAGCTAACACTTTAATTCTTACATCCCCTCGTGACTCCCGCATCCCCCATGAAATATGTATAAAATCAAGAACCAAAAAGGACAATACCCTCCTAACGCCTTCCAAGAAACCCTTCATGTCTAAACTAAGCGCTCTAATCCTTATCCACCACAACACCCCACTAAACCACTGCTACCCTTTGTAGTAACGTCACTTCCCCAACCCCTCATCCTATTTAATGCTGCATCTACCACCGCCTTCGAGTTTACCTCCCTTGCCAAATCCGAGTCATTACTAAACACTACCCCACATATTTTTAGCCTATCAACGCATTTCCATCCTTCCCTACATCCCAACATTCCCCCATTCCAAAGCCCTACCTCTAAGAGATTAGATTTACCCCTATTTACCCTCATGCCAGTCGCCTGACCAAAACCATCCACCAACCCGTTGACCAATCTTAGACTCTCCATACTTCTAACCAAAATAGTTGTATCATCTACATAGCCGACTATCCCTGGCCTACTCGCTTCATTCACCTCCTCCTCCCTTACCCCCTCCTCAACCATCCTATAAAACGGATCCTGCAGACATGCAAATAGTATCTGGGACAGAGGACACCCCTGTCTCAAACCCGTTCCCATGGCCACAGCTGCTCCTACCCTTCCATTTACTTGAACCCGGACAAAAGCATCCACATATAAAGTGCGGACCCATTGCACTACCTCATCCCCAAACCCTTGCTTTTGTAAAATCCCCAACAACATACTCCTATCTACACGATCATAAGCAGTTTGCCAATCCAAACGCAATATTCCTCTGAACTGACTCTCCTCAATGAACCCCTTAATTCTTCTATGACCCATCCGAATGCTCCTACCCGGCACCCCATACTGCCCTTCGTGCAACATACTCCCCAGTCCCTTTTTCATCCTATTCGCCAGGATCTTTGTGAATTTTTTATAATTTGTACACATTAAAGCTATAGCCCTGTAATCCCTTAAAACTCTGGGTGCTTGCCCTTAGGTACAAGCACCACAACACCTGTCTTTATAGACTCCTCCATGATACCCCCACCCCTCATCCCATTAAAAACCTTTACCAAAACCCCCTGTAACGTCTGCCAATGTTGAACATACAAATCAAACACATATAACATGTAACTTTATTATAATAATCTTTCACAGTTATTAGCTTCAGATGCAGGATTTTATTCAGTTTCATGTGGTATAGAGTATCATTAAAGGCACTCAATGTGCGCACCTCTGGTTGCTCTGCAAGTGACCTACGAGGTCACCGGACCTAACTGTTTGTAACTTCTTTCTTTGGGGGAACGTGAAGAACACAGTTTACGTACCACCACTACCTGCAACCCTGGAGGACCTGAATCACAGTTTACGTACCACCACTACCTGCAACCCTGGAGGACCTGAAGCACAGTTTACGTACCACCACTACCTGCAACCCTGGAGGACCTGAATCACAGTTTACGTACCACCACTACCTGCAACCCTGGAGGACCTGAATCACAGTTTACGTGCCACCACTACCTGCAACCCTTGAGTACCTGAAGCACAGTTTACGTACCACCACTACCTGCAACCCTGGAGGACCTGAAGCACAGTTTACGTACCACCACTACCTGCAACCCTGGAGGACCTGAAGCACAGTTTACGTACCACCACTACCTGCAACCCTGGAGGACCTGAAGCAGAGTGCCTTTAATGCTACCATATACCACATGAAACTGAATAAAATCCTGCATCTGAAGCTACTAACTGTGAAAGATTATTACAATAAAGTTACATGTTATACATGTTTGAAATCAGTGAGTGTTTTTGTGGACACTGTATATCGTTGGTTACGCTTCAGTTACATTATGCTACACAGTTATGGTCAACGAATTACAGAATGGACATAAATACGATGGAAAAGTAGCAAGAAGGATGACAAAGTTGATCCCAGGAATCTTTCCGACGAGGATAAACTTATGGCTCTGACTCACGATATCGTAATGACACGATTGCAAACAAACCACGGTACGGGTGGGGATTGAACTCGCGGCTAATGAGTCGTAAAACTCCAGACCGACACGTTAGCCACTGGGCCAGCTGGCTACACTAGGATTCATCCAACTAAGTATGTTTATACACCATAGGAAGGATAACATGGGCAACACTGTGACCAATCCCCCCCCCGTACCCTAATTTGTTTGTAATCGTGTCGTTACGATTTCGTGAGTTATGATGACGGCTTTGAGGGGACTTCAACTAGAGTTCGTTACGGCAACGTTAGCGGGAGATTCATCTGTAAAACCTTGCATTTGTGGTCACAGTGGTGTCTATGCTAACCTTCCTATGGTGTATAAATATACCCAGTTGAATGAATCTTACTGTAGTCAGCTGGTCCAGTTGCTAACGTGTCGGTCTGGAGTTTTACGACTCGCTAGCCGCGAGTTCAATCCCCGCCCGTACCGTAGTTTATGGTTCTGAATCTGCACTCTCTAGAAAAGTGTAGATTTAGTGAGGATATGACTGAGGTGTATAAATGGAAAACAGGAATAAATAAAGAGAACGCAATAACATGCTAAAAAATCTAACTAAAACAGAATAGTATGACACAATATGTGTTTACCACATATTGTGTCATACTAACATAGACTTACATGTACCTATGCCAAGTCCAGGCTATACTAATGTTACAAATATCTATTGCTAAAGTCCTGTGGGTCACGGAGCAGAAGTGGTGGAGGCTCAATCCTGGGTCAGTTAAACCAGTGTAGATTAATTAGCACAGATAAGTGAGAGCTCAGTCATCCTTCCGCTAAACCCTTGTAGGTTATTCAGCAAATTGATTGGTTGAGGCTCTATCCTTTTTCCGCTATGACGACACAGAAACTCAATTCTTATTTCCTCCATTTAACAGACGAAGAGGACTGTATAGCGCTACTCAGATGGAACGGGAAGTGGAAGGACCAGCGTTGTCACAAGGAGAATGGTGTGGTGTGTAAGAGGCAGCATGGAGTTACTCACAAGGATCAGCTGCCAGCTGGTCACTGTTCACCTGGCTGGCACCGCATAGGTACGTCACTCAGTTCTCTGGCACTCTTACTGTCACATGTCGAACTGCTGGTGGTTCCTTATACGTATATCACACACACACACACACACACACACACACACACACACACACACACACACACACATCCATTCATAGTTTTAAGAAGAGGTTTGATAAAGCTCATGGAGCAGGGAGAGAGTGGACTTAGTAGTGACAAGTGAAGAGGTGGGGTCAGGAGCTATGAATCGACCCCAGCAACTACAATTAAGTGAGTACACACACACATATGAGTCACAGGGATGTTAGGAAGTATTTCTTCAGTCACAGAGTTGTCAGGAAGTGGAAAGGGATGTAGTGGCGGCAAGATCCATACATAGCTTTAAGAAGAGGTATGATAAGGCTCATGGAGCACACGCACGCACGCACGTATGCACGCACGTACACACGCACGCACGTATGCACGCACGTACACACGCACGCACGTATGCACGCACGTACACACGCACGCACGTACGCACGCACGAACGTACGCACGCCACACACATATATACACAAGCACTCGCACACACACACACTGTCTCGCACTGGGATATTCTACTAAGTAAGACTGTGATGCTACATTAATATCCTTGCCAAGAACTGTTATCAATCTCACCTCAGTTGAAAATCTTCCACAAAAGGGAACTTTAAAATCGTTGCTTGAAATTTCTCCCCTCAACATTTCGTTTTCATTTCCATCATAATATGAGAAACAAAGTTGCTCCCCAGCCTTGGTGGTGAGCGGGTGAGCTCAGTTGTCCCCCTGGTGGAGGTTAGGTGAAATTTTATTTTCACCGTCATGGCGGATATCTACCGGCGACGTGTCAACACTGTCTGTGTGGACTTAATTAAAGGTGCTGTGTATCCTGATAATGCTGAGATCATCTTGCCATTGGTTCTACGGGACACCTTCGGAATATCGACTGAGGCCATTTATGGCATATCTTTGAACGGATCAGCCAGATTTTTCGTCAAGTTCAACTCCTCTGGCGTGTATGAGGAAGTGGTGGACAAGTTTCAGGACAAGCCTATTGTCGTCAACTCGGGATTGGAGGTGCGTATGCGTGACGTATCCGCACATTACTCCTGGATTCACGTGAAGAACCTCCCGTTTGAGGCTGCTGAATTTGATGTTCGGCGAGTATTCGGCCAGTATGGGACTATACACGTAGCTAATGTTGGTCGGTGGCAGCAGGGAACTTATGCTGGCATGCTGGCGGGATCATACTCCCTCAAAATGACTTTGAGAAGGCCTATCCCGTCATACGTTCAGATGAAAGAGTTTCGTACTCAAGTATATGTTTCGTATGCTGGACAGGTGAGGACGTGCTGGCTCTGCGGTGCCCCGGGACATATGGCGGCTACATGTGATCAACGCAGGGAGCGGCAACCTGGACGTCGAGATGATGGGACTTATCGTACTGCGACGGACCTGAGAGAAATGACCAAGACGAGTGTACAGTTGGATGTGGCCGAGGTCCTTGATACTGAGGATGTCCCTCGGAGTTGGAGTGAGGCGGTTGATGCTGCGGAGGAAGCCGTTTTGACTTTACCCACAACAACGCAGGAAGAGGAGCAGGAGTGTTCCCAGGTTGCCATGGAGGGTGACTTGTTGGAGGCGGTCTCTGAGCTATCGAGGCCTTGTTTCGAGGACATCCAGAGCCTCCTTGGGAGCCCGTCGCCGGCGGGTGTTTTGGGCTTGGATGAGGACTCGTCTGGTGTTACGGAGCGTCCGGAGTGCGAGATTGGTCCGGTAGAGGACCTTGTTGACTCTGTGCCTGTGGTGGTGGCTGAGGTGGAGGTGCATAGGGAGGAAGGTAATAGAGAGATGGAATGTGTGGAAGCATCCCGCAAGCGGCCCAGTGGGGATTCTGAGGATGATGAGATAACCCCGGGCCAAAGGTCTTCTAAAATGGCCTGGAGGGATGTTGTTAAGGGAAAGAAGGTTGTGCCCCAGGGAAAGAAAAGTGGGACAGGAGTGAAAGGAGGTAGGGCACAAAGTGGGGTTTCTGTGCCTGTTGTGACAAGGTCTGTGCGCCGAAGTGGCAAACCCTCTTTGACCTATTCAGGTGTCTCAACTTAAATGTTAATGGGCTCCGGGCGGAAGTTCGGAGGAGATGGATTGAGGTGACGCTCAGACGGTTGAATGTGGATGTATGCTTTCTCCAGGAGCATAATTATAGGTGTGGTAGGGATTTGTGTTTGAAGGGATATAAGTGTTATACTGGGAGTTCGGGGCATTTCAAGGGTGGGGTGATGGTGGGTATACGTGAGACCAGCCCTTTCAAGTTGAAAGCCTGGGAGGAGGGGGGTGGAGGTAGGATAGTACGGGTGGACGGGGTTTGGGGAGATATACAGGTGTGTTTCATTGGTGTATATATGCCGGCGACTTCCAATCGCCGTGTAAAGGATGATTTTGTACGTGATGATTTGGTTTATGTGTTGAGAGGTTTACCATTGGTTAGCGTAATTGTCAGGGATTGGAATTGCATTATTAGAGGGAGGGATGTGGAACCTCGAGGGGCGGGTTGTTTGTTGCAGAGCTTGAGGGAGGTGCTGAGGGCGGTTAGTGTGGAGGATGTGGTTAGGGGAGGAGGGTAACGTGTGGATCACACATATATTAAACAGGGTTATGCGGCTAGGTTAGACCGGGTATATGTATCAGGGGCAGTTCAAGTAGGTGAGGTTAAATGTCAGGATTTTGGTTTTTCTGATCATAGGGGTGTGCTGGTAGAGATGGGATGGGCTGGGGCGGTGAAGATATATTCCGGGTATTGGAAATTAAATGTGAGGTTGTTGCAGGGGTTGGATCACAGGGAGGTTTTTGCGGATTGGTGGGGACGAGTATGGAACGATGGGAAGGGGAGTAGTGATATAGTGGAATAGTGGAGTGTGCGGGCTAAAATGGCAATCCAGGAATTTTATAGGCAACTGGGTAGGGAAGATGCGAGGCAAAGGTTGGGAATGTTGAGGTACCTAGAGGGGTAATTGAGGACTTGTTATGAGAGTGGAGGGCGGTATCCCCTAGCTGAAATTGATCATCTGCCGTCACGATTGCGGAAGTTGCAGAATGAAAATTTTCATGCTCTGAGGGTACTTGGAGGTTTAGAGGAGGTTTTATGGGGTGATAAGCCCTCTGCGTTAGTGTTACGTACTTTTCAGAACCGGAGAAGAGATATGACGGTCATGTCTCTGAGGGTAACTGAGGAGTGCCGTGGGTATCGGAAGGGGCAAATTCTTCGTACCACGGAAGCCATGAGTTATTATGCGGATGCTTGGTTTGAGTGTAAGATGACTCAGGGGGAAAGTGATGGGGTATCCCGGGATGTAATTTTAGATTGTATAGTTGAGAGGATAGGGGCTGGAGATAGAGAGCGTATGGAAGGGTCTATAACTGAGGAGGAGGTTTGGCAGGCAGTGAAAGATCAGGCCCTGGGCAAGGCCCCTGGCCTGGATGGGATTTCTGGGGATTTTTTTATAGTTCATTGGGAGGTTCTGCGAGGGATGCTAGTTAGGCTGTTTAATGCTATGAAATTGAAAGGTAGTTTGGGCGGGGATATGTCAATAGATAATGTAGTTTTAGTGCCGAAAAATCGTGCATGTGGGATGGTTGAGGATTATAGGCCAATCACACTTATGTGTGCAGATTATAAGATATTTGCACGAATTCTTGCTAATAGAATGAAAGGAGTTTTGGAGAGCTTACTGGAGGGGGGTTCAGTATGGGGTACCAGGAAGAAGTATGAGGGAGGGTCATTGGAGGATCAAAGGTTTTTTAGAGAGCAGAAGAGCTGGGGGTGTTTTAGGGCTTGATTGGGAAAAGGCATATGATAGTGTTGATAGGGATATGTTGCAGGCGGTGCTTTTACGGCAGGGGTTTGGGGCGGAGGTCGTGGGTTGGGTCCGCACTTTGTACGAGCATGCACGTTTGAGGGTACAGGTGAATGGGAGGTTGGGGACCGAGGTGCGTTTGGGGCGGGGTCTGCGACAGGGGTGCCCCTTGTCACAGCTCCTGTTTGCGTGTTTACAGGACCCTTTTTTCAGGTTAGTGTCAGAAGGGGTGAGGGAAGGGAGTAATTATGGGGTGGCAGAAACGGGTATTATAGGTTATGTAGACGACACCACTATTTTAGTAGGCACAATGGAGGGGTTAGGTAATGTAAATAGGATAATTGAGGTTTTTGGTTTGGCCACTGGTATGCGGGTGAATAGGGTAAAATCGAAATTATTGGAGGTGGGGGAATGGGTAGGGGGGGCGTTGGGTCAGGGTTTTGGGTGGCCAATAGTGGATAGGTTAAGGATATGTGGTGTGTGGTTTTGTACTCAGGCGAGTGTTGCACTGGAGGTGAATTCCTCGGCAGTGGTTAATGCTGCTCTGGGTAGGATGGGGGGGTGGCGGCCTGGAGAGGTCACTCTCTTGCAGAGGGTTGTAGTTGTTATTTCCTTAGTATACAGTAAGTTGTGGTATGTAGCTGCGGTATACCCCCTTGTAGAGGACGATGTTTTAAGATTGCAAAGTCGGATATTTAGGTTTATATGGGGTTATGGGAGGCATTGGTTATGGAGGGATGTGGTAATGACTAAGGTAGCGAAGGGAGGGCTAGGTTTGATACCACTGCAGAGACATTTGATGGGCATATATGTTAGGCAGGAATACCTAGCACGAGGTGGGATTCCAGGAGTGAGAGTGGGGAGGGTAATGAGTGAGGTTCGCAGATGGTGGAAGGGTGGGAATTTGTTGTTTTGTGAGGCAATTTTAAGGTATCTTTTGGTGGTTCCTGATCCTGGTAAGGTGAAGGTAGGGAGGTTAGATAAGGTGGGAAGGCGAGAAAAGGAGGTTTTAGGTATGGAGGTTTATCCGTGTTATGATTGGAATGTAACGTGGTTTTGGTTTAGGCGTTTAAAGTTGCCTCCTAAGGTACGTGAGATTGGTTTTCGGTTTTTACATGGTATATTGGCGTCTAGGGCTCAGCTTTTCGTGATGGGACTATCGGGCGATGGGTTTTGTCAGCGCTGTGGGTTATGGGATACAGCTTTCCATGTTGTATATTTTGTGGGGTCTTGAGGGGTGAGGAATGGTTTTAGGGATCATCCGGGATGTGGGGGGGGGGAGTTTATCGGTTTTAAGATGTTTAAGTCTAGATGTTGTGGGGTGCCCAGAGGATGTGAGGCATGCGGTGATGTATTTGGTATTGGATTATATTTATGTTTCGTGGAGTATGAAGGAGATTTTGTAGGAACCAGGAGTTGTATGGGAGGGTGTGGGATAGGTTTTTTTTCCTGAGGGTTATAGGCAATTGTCGATGGGGTCGTTGTTGGGTTAACTCTGAGCTATAGTTTCTGGGGTTTTTACAAGGAAGGGGTTGGTCTCTGGTGTGGGGGGGGGTTGAAGGGTTAGCTGTGAAAGTTGTTTCAAGGGGTTTATGTAAGGGGTTGGGGAAGGGGTGGTTTCTCAAGGTTTTCCCGGTCATCCACTCACCCTTTTCCCCTTGGGGAAAGGGGTAGGGGTTTTTCTTTTTATTGATGAGTATGTGTGTGGTATGTTTGGTGACTCGGACGGGGGAGGAGGTTTTGGGTGGTTCTTTTTTGTCCTTTTGGGTTTCAGGTTTTTCAAAAGGGGGTTTGCCTTACTTGGGGGCCAGGTGTGTGCCCTAAGTGTTTATTTTTTGTTTTTTTTCCCTTATGGTTCTCTTTTCAAGGAGGTAAAGGTTTTTTTTTATACTATTATTCCCTTTTCATGGCTTGTTATCAGGCAATATTCTTCGTATTTAATATGAGAAGATGTAATGCAGTTCTTTCTTTCTATGTATGTATAGACACTGGATGGGACTGACCCGATGACTTTATCACTGTGAGGTGTTTGTACCAGGCCACGGGTTTCCTTTTACTGGAGTTTATATGACTTGCACGCAATGTGTGTGTGCCTAGGATCATTATTATTGTTGGGTCATATTATCACGGGTTTTAGTTGTAGGTTTAGGGTTTTCATGGTCTGTTTTTAAAACCCTTTTGGGGTTTCTATGTTTTGTTTCAGTTAGGTATATTTTGTGTGGTTTTGTTTGTGTATACATGTTGGATAGGATCTTATATATGTTTTGTTGTACTATGTGTAAATTGCTTTGCAGATCTTATAGGAATCTATAATCACTGTTTTTGTTGTTACTTTCATTTGGAATGCTTAGGATCTTTTATTTGTGAGACGGACTTTTGTAAAAAAAAAAAAAAAAAAAAAAAAAAAAAAAAAATTTGGTTATTTACATGTTTGTGTGGTTTAAGTTTGTTTTAGCATTGTGGGGAGGTTAGGAGTTATGTAACGCTATTTTTTGTATTGTATGTTGCATTTATGTCTCAGTCTAATGTTGTATTGACAACGCTTTGTATGCATCATTAAGATTGGTATAATAATTACCATTTATTACGGAGCTTTTAAGGTTTTGTTTGTAAGTTTAATGTTTTATTTTTGAAATTTCGTTGTTATAGGGTAGTTAGGTTTTTTTGGTGTTATTATGGCACATTCTTGTGTGGGGTTTTAGTGCTTACTGTTGTTTTGGTATATCTTTGTTATGACCTTACTTGTAGTAAGGTGACTACTAGGTGTATTGCTAGTATGAGAATTGTAAGTTTTTAAATAAAATATAAAAAAAAATATGAGAAACCTCATTCGCTCCGTTTCAAATTTTCATTGTTAGTGTTAAGAATGTAAGGTAAGATTGATGCTACTATGGATATTCCCTGTGACTGACGATATAAAACACTTTCCATCATTACTTGATTGTGTCTCATAACTTCAAAAGCTTCTGCTCCTCAGCAAAAGTTCCCTCTACATCGACGA
Source organism: Cherax destructor (assembly GCA_009830355.1). NCBI lineage: Eukaryota > Metazoa > Arthropoda > Malacostraca > Decapoda > Parastacidae > Cherax > Cherax destructor. The sequence goes on from WNWK01027342.1 coordinate 24,539, forward strand.
CACAGCAGAGAGAAACTTATCTCTGTATTGACTTATTTGCAAATTTTAAATGCAAATTAGTGTCACTTTTTCCTGTCAAATAGATTAAATAAATTTGAGTTTTTATCTACTTAAGGGGAGGAATAACCAATTCGGACTTATTTTTTTCTTATATAAACTTGTTTTGGGACTGCCTTCTTGTAAGCTGCACTCTTGGCAAGCACTGTTGACACCGACACTCTGAGACACTTCTCTCAGACTTACAAGTGGCTATGGGGCAAATTTCTAGCTAACTGCAGTAAAAAGAACTCCCCACTACATGCACTATTAGGAAAGGGTTTAACTTACTTGATGGAGTGGACATGTGGATCCTAGATCTTCCTAAGCTATAAACCCCTCCAAACACCATGTGAAGGGAAGAGTCTTAACCTGTAAATTAAGTGGTATTAGTGTATTGTATTAACTCAGAATCCCCAGCCTTAGGGTATATCCTCCAAGCAATATCTAAACAGTAAGAGACACTAACTTCCAGACTTGAACTTAAGAGACGACGCTGGTACATACCAATACAAAAGCGTCCGTCCACTTAAGACCCAAAGATAACTCACTAATGTTTCCCCCAGAAAACTGGCCAGATACTGAGAGAAAGAAAGTCTAGTGTTACTGCAATAGGTCTGGATGGAGAGAGATATCCGCGGTACTTCGGGATCTCTCCTCCGGGGCCCCAGGACAGATGTTGAGTCACGTGGGGAATGCTGCTTGTTCACAGCACTTGTTCTCTGGTTGAAGTCCAGTGTGGTAAGAACGCAGGTCATGCGTCGTGAGTCCCACACTGCTTAGATTCAAGTGTGGGCTGCCAGTTCTCATTAGCTAACCTATCCCAAGGTTCGTCTATTTGGGCTTATATCTACCTATATTAAGGTGCTAGGACTACATTATTAATATCTAACGTTACCTCAATAATCCTAATATTAGTTACTAACTGTACAAACTTTCCTAGGCTTTCCTAGGTGAATAAATCTATCAATTAAAACGTACACAATTGTTACCTCCGCCAACTTGAATGTGTATGCTTGTTTTGGTTTGGTGTGTGGGTTTATAAACTCGAAGGCCGATCCATGGTATGTTTAAGGCTCCCTACTTGGCTCTCACTTACCCTGTGGAACTGCATGATTCAAAAGTTTCCACATTTCTCTTCGATTTCTTTCATTTTGATGTGTACGTGAAGACGTGTTCATCAACCTTCTTCTCTGTAAAGTTTCAATGAATGTTTAAAACGACTGAAAATATTACAGAAATTTCCATTCGAAAATAACCTCGGCCTAAATGGCACGAAGGTGTATTTGGGACTTGGTACTTATAAGTAAATGTTAGTGCTATGTTCTGCTGTGACAATCGATGATTATCTTTAGTTATTACAAAAAAAAAAAAAATAAAGTTGCAAGTATTTCACATTTTGCAAAATATCTTGCCCTTTATACGCTACGATCAAAAAAATATTTGAAATACCAACTGCGATATTATCAGTCAAATTAATAGGGAACAATCATTGTGTGCTATGATTCCTGCAAATACCATTGCCTTTACTTCAACAAATGGTGTAGTTCATGAATACGTCAACATCTTGCTTTCAGGGTAATCGCCTGAATCGCCCAGCCGGCCCTTCTCTCGGAATTTTATTTTTCTGAGAAAATCATAGTGTGTTGGTGTTACTGGTGATCTAGTGCAGTTAAACCTCAAAACACCGTTTTCTCTTGCTCAAGGCCAAGAACACGTATAGGATAGACGAAATGATTTTAAATGCAATATTCCTGGTAGACACTCTACCATATATAGCTAACATATTAGTCTGATATATACATGTTTTTATGTCATTTCT